>JAWDEX010150580.1:0-22673 GCA_035221805.1 Trichilia hirta | reverse complement strand
ACGATTAAGTATAATTAGCATTTAGATAAGTCGTATGAGTCTATTCAGTGAACTCATACTCTACTAATGAGCACCTATACACTTTCTTTAGTGTCTTTATACAAGTAATCTATGAGATCAATTACCCTATATCGCATAGAGCAAAAATAGTGTATACAAATCTTTCTGGTACTATAAAGGCCCCACTTTATAGTCTCACGATTAGGAACATTTAGGAATGATACTACTAACATATAGTCTCACAAATATGAACTCATCATAACAATATGTATTATATACATTCTATGGACTTTATCATTATATGTAAATTAAACATACATATGTAAATGATAAAAGACAATATATATATATAATAAAAAATATCCATTTTATTAAATTATAAGATTTACAAGAGTTTTTACAAAATTTATAATCACTGATCATATCATGATTGACTTTTAGGGCATACAACTCTTTCATATATTGGTATCAAAATTTTGCTTATGATCTATGAAATTTAGTTGTGAAAATTTTATGTACCTAAACAAGATTTTTCTTCTCTCATTTAACATTCCAAAGGAAAAAAGAAAACAGTTTTATATAACTAAACAAGATTTTTCTTCACTCATTTGGCACTCTTAAAGACAAAAAAACAGGAAGGTACATTTTTTGTTTCCTTTTCTGTGTTACCATAAATTTTTTCAACATATGCTCCGTAAAATTTAATTGTAAAAATTAAATCTTTTTGATATTAATCACAACATTTTGTTATTTGCATTTATCGTAAATAACTTTTTAAATAATTGAAATTTTATTTTGATATTGAGTTTGAATGGCTACTTTGTTTATACTCAATTTTTTTATTATATGCTAATGAAAAGTTATGATAATATTATTTTATTTAGGTTAAAAAGTTATTAAATTGATTGTATTTTTACTTAATATATATTTTATTGACTAATTTTTTTAATGAGAATGTAAATTTAAAAAAAGTTGGTTTATGTTGATTACGGATGGATATGTAGAAAATTAAAAAAAAATGGTTGATTTTATATTAATTGTGGGGCATTGGGTGGGTGTAAACATGGTATATAAAATAATAAAAAGTTGTTGATTTTATATCGATTTTGGTGTGGGTATAAACGTAGTTTGATAAAAGAATTCAATTTTTTTGATATATTAATTCTGTCATGGGTATTAAACACGGTTCATAAAAAATTAGATTGTTTGAAAATTTTGTACAATTTTAGTGTTTCATTATATGACAAGACTCCATCAACTTATAGTACAAAAGCCTCTCTTATATGTTCCTGAAATTTATACACTAAAAGTGATTGTTAAAGGTCTCCTATCACTACTAATTGGTACAATTAATGTTGTTATTTCATTTGCTTTATCGGAAAATTTTTGTAGATTCAAATTCAAATATCTAATCTATCGTATCCAAATTGCCAAATCTTCCAACATTAATTCAACTTGGGATAAAATTCATTTGGGCGATTTTAATGTTGGGGAAGGAATGGTTTATTCCTTAACTTCTATTTTCTTTAGAAAAATATTTATTAGACTTCTCCTTCGTGCAGTAGTAGCATAGAACATGAGAAAATGAACATATCAACATCTTTCTTTAAGAAACTCTACTTACCTAATTTGTTATCTATTGGTTATCGTGCTTTTGCTAAATATATATGTGTAATATCATACCTCTCATCATTAAATTTTTATGTTCTATTTTAAAAACTTACGGTTACGTATTATAAATCATGGGTTATATTTATTGATTAAATTTCATACAAATTTTTTAAACATATTTATATCAAAAATTTTAAAATTATGATCAAAGGCTTGAAATGAAGAGAGGCTAATTAGACATCCCACATATATAGATCTAATCAAGCATTTGTATTTAATAAAAGCGGACAAAAAACGGAAGGCTATGTTAAGAGCAAATTAAAAGCTGTTGAATTTGAAATTCATGGTTTGTATAACGCGCATTTTATTCTACTTTTTATGTGGCTGGATATAAATGAGAATTGAAAGTCGGGTATTCGTAGATAAGCTTAAAAGTCTATTCAAATTAACAGGTTGTTATAGAAACTAACATCCTTTTTTGAATTTTCAATTATTATGTTTAAATGTAGATATCTGCATAAATATCCTGACATAAAAAATATGTTTAAAGATACCTTCTTCAGTTGATGAATCTAATAAAACTCAATGAATCAATTGGAAGAACTAATCCACCGTCGGGTGTTTTGAAGTGCAACTGATTTAAAGCAAAGAGAGTCTGAAATTTTATTGATTTCTGCATGTGAAATTGTGAATGAGTAGTTTTCAAAAAATGAATTTTCCCAAATTCAATGAATTCTTTGTTATCCAGTTGCATAAAATTGAATTCTTCGTTGGTTGATTCTTAATTGTCTGTATTTTCTGTTTTCTTCTTGTAATAATAACATTGAAACGTCCAACGCTTCCTGGCCTACCAAAAGTTCATGAGCTACTTCAATGAACAAAAGATTAGAGAGTCAAAAGAGAGCCGAACAAACAGGACGTGTACGAGAAGGTTGTAATGGCAATGATAGTCAACGAAGAGAAACTGTCCTTCTTTAAAAAGAAAAGTCAAATCCATTTTTGGTTGGAAAGAAAAGTCTGGCAGTCACGTGGGTTTCATGGAGTCGGTAGTCTCTTTCACACATTCATTCGTTGGGTTATTATCATTATCTAGGTCTTTAATTTTGATTTTTTATTAAATCAAAGCAGAATTAGTTCATTTATATAAACAAGTCCATAATCCTACTAAAAAACAAATTATTATAATAATATTGAATTTTAATAATCAAAATTTTATATTTTTTTAAATATTAAAAAAATAAAACAAATCATTCCTTGACTTGATATATATAAGAGGGATACAAATTTTGAACTCTAAACTTTTTATACGACTTCAAAAAAAACTCTCTAATTAAACAAATAAACTGACACCATATAAATAATTTAATTTCTTAAATAAACACACAACTTTATTCAACTAATAAAATATTTTTTAATGTAACATAAAAGTGTAAACTATATTTTTTTTTTTCATTAAAATTAAAATTAGGGAAGAGTTTGATTTATATTGATGTGATAATTAGAACAAAAAGACAGTAAACACCCCAAGGTGTTTATAGAAATTCTAGTCTTGAATAATATATATAACTTATATGTCTACACGAGAAAATATAGAAATTCAGGTATTTAAATGATAAAACTCCTTCATTAATTCCTTTTGATAAAGCTGACAAATTGTTTCAACTCTGGGCCATAACAGTCACTTCATTTATAAATTATAATGACATCCATATTGGCATTGAAAGCAAATTTTGACTATTTTTATTAATTTATATTTTTTTAATGATTTGCAACAATATATATATATATATATACACTTTTAATCAATTAGAAAAATCTACCCTTTAAAAAAAATCAATAAGATCATATTGACAAGATTGCATTCTTGTATGATTTATTCATTGTTATATTTTTATATATGTATATATATGTTATAAATTTTTGGTTATTTAATTTGTTTGACTTTCTATAATTATCCATTTTGTGTTTTTTAATTGCAGTTAAAAGAACTTTATAATAATTTAATTTTTAATTAATTTATTTTTATCTAAAATGACAATTATATTGGATGCATGTACTTTTCTTAGACAAAATTCAGTAGATGCTATACATTACTTTCATATTTCTAGTAATACGAATATTAAATGCATCTAAAACCGGGTGATTGATTTTTCTCGGTAGGGTCCACCAACCCGCGTGCCGGGTTCCGGAGGCCCAGTTGACCCGAGAGCCCGCTGCCTATAAATTATAACCCATTTGTCACAGCTAGCTAATGTGATGGATAAGGGAACTCAGGCTGCCTATAAATTATAACCCATTTGTCACAGCTAGCTAATGTGATGGATAAGGGAAGTCAGGTGTGCTTGACGGTTAATTTAATTTATTAAATTAACTATCCGCTGGCTTAGGCTTGGGGCAGGGGACTCGTAGAAATATAAATAAATTATTTTTTTAATCATTATTCGTGTTTAAGTTTAGAATTATTCATAAAATAGAGTAAAATTTAGACATATAAAAAAAATTTTAAAAAATAACTAAACTAATTATTTATAACTCATTTTATTGTACTTTCCACTGTAATTAAGGGAATAAATTATAAAAAATAATATTAAAAATTTTAATTTATATTTTAATTAGTAATACAATTTTTATTAATTATATAATAAAATAAAATAAAATAAAAATAAGAGCCATCACATTGAATTTCAAAATTTTATTGATTAATAAAAATTTTAATTATAACGTAAAATTCTCCAATTTCTTTGTAATAATTATTTTAACTGTGCATTAGTTTGAATTCATTAATTTTTACAAATAAAAGAGAATTTTCTAATTTAGTGATTATATCTTATTATAAAACTCACAATTTTATAATTTTTAAAATAGTTACGATCGTAAAAAGTGCATGACAATTAAACTTGAAAGCTTATAAAATGAAATGA
This sequence comes from Trichilia hirta, assembly GCA_035221805.1. Classification (NCBI taxonomy): domain Eukaryota; kingdom Viridiplantae; phylum Streptophyta; class Magnoliopsida; order Sapindales; family Meliaceae; genus Trichilia; species Trichilia hirta. Next base: position 18,141 of record JAWDEX010150580.1, on the reverse strand, counting down.
AGAGAAAATAAAACGTATGGTTTTGAGATTAGCTACCGAATTACTATAAATTTTTTTAAAAAAATTTTCTTAAAATATTCTAACTTAAACATCAACAATTTTTTTTCAAACCACTGGCTTTATCTTTGATCTTTTTTTTTTTTTTATAATAGAAAAAAGTTGTTTCAGTGTCTAAATTTTGACAGAATTTTTTGTGCCTCAATAACATAAATATTGCAAAATATGGTACACAAAATAAAAGATAATTAAAAAATATTTTTTATTTTAAATATTGTTCACTATATACATTTTGAGTAATACTTGAAATACAAACTTTTATGAGTAGTGTTAAAAATACAATTTTTTTTATATACATGACATATTATTATTGATTAATAAAAATATTAAAATAATATAATTATCAAAAATAAATAATATAAATTATGACATAATTAATATAATTATGTCAAATTAATTTTTACTCAAAAATTTATATGTTTAATATTATTTATAATTTTTATACAAAATCAATTATACAAATTAGTCTAATAAAATTATATTACTACCATATCTTTTATTTTTATAGGACTAAAAAATTTTAAATATCAACATATATATATATATATATATATATATATATAACGTCATCTGATGAAAAATAATAATATTATTATTTTTGATCGGACGACGCATTGGTGATCTAAGAGTCCGTCTCTCACTTAAAACTCCTTTTTTTAATATTAATATAAATTATTTTTGAACGAATATTTTTATAAAATAATATACCGATTTTCTCTGTACGAAGCTTTTCATACTTTCCAGTTGCAAATAAAGAAAAGGAACTGACGGTAAGTCAACAGTTCACTTTGTCCTTGGCGAAGCTCGAGATAATAGAACTTTCCTACACGCCAAACACCCACATAACACCAAATTCTACCCACCTTCCGGTTTAACTCTCTAATTCTCTATCCTATCGGATTTCTTTGCAAACTTTCCAAGCACTTACAGACTCTCGGTTTTCATTTTATTAATCAGTCAAAATTTTGCAATTGGACTGTTTTGGTCGTGGCTGACAGCTAACCTGACGTATAAAAGTTCCGCTTTCACGCTTGCAAATTTTCTTTGTGTCGCGGGCTAAGCTTGCTTTGGATAAGTTTTCTGTTGTTGGACTGTTATATTTCTTCCTTTGTTCTTCTTCTACAGCAGTTGGGTTCTGGTGGAGGAGTGAAGAAAGTTGAGCTTTGGGCGTGCATGGGGTCTTGTTTCAGTTCAGACAGTCATCTTCACAGTGGTATATGATCTCATTTCTATCTTATTATGATGCTTCTTTGAGCTGCCATTTTTTGAGAGGGAATTGTTAGCTAGTTTGATTGCTCGAATGTCTGGTTTGACTTGTTTTTATCGAAAGCGTCTGACTATGATGTTTATACTCTATTTAGTTGCAAAGAAAAGGAAGGAAAAGTTAAAAACAATTTGGAATTTTGATTTTTGGATAACTGCTATGGATCATTGTATGAAACTATTTACCTGGCAGAGTTTGAACTCATCTTCTTCAGGAAATTTGATTTTGTTTTGGAGTAACAAAAATCCTCTCGACAATATCATAATCTGCTCTCGATTATCTCTGTGGAAATTTCGCCAGCAGTTATACGCTACTCATTTTAAAACATTCAGCTCTCCTTCCTCGCCAGCTTCCATGAACGAACCACGACTTTCCACCACATGGATCTTTAAACACTCTCAATACTAGTGGAAGAACCGAGTTTCTCAGTGACCTTTCCGTTCTTGTAATGGTTCGTTTGTCCATATTTAGATAATTCCCATGTTTGTTTGGATTGTTTTGTTTGGTGGGTTTGGTGGGTTTTCTTGCTACCAAAGCTTAAAATTTGGACTTAAATTAGCCTGAAAGTGTTAAATTACAGATTGCGTCATTGTAGTTGATGGATTGGGAAATAGAGAGTTCTTTTCTGGTTTCGCTGATATTATAGATGAATTTACGGGGTTTTGGCATTGATGTATGCAGTAGTAACAAATTCGGAATACAGAAGCAAAGAAGGAAATGGGTTAAGTGCCTCAAGCAGCAGGGTCTCATCTATTTCAATACCTCCTTGCACAGAGGGTGAGATCTTGCAGTCCTCTAATTTGAAGAGTTTTAGCTTCAATGAACTGAAAGCAGCGACCAGGAATTTCCGTCCAGATAGTGTTTTGGGCGAGGGTGGATTTGGTTGTGTCTTTAAGGGGTGGATTGATGAGCAAACATTGGGCCCAACCAAGGCTGGGATGGGCATGGTTATAGCTGCGAAGAGGCTTAATCAAGATGGTTTCCAAGGTCACCAAGAATGGTTGGTTAGTATTACTTTAAACCTCCTGCAGTTCACTTTTCTTTGGTCTTAATTAGGTTTAGAATTATTTTTCCTCATTTGTTAAGTAGGTGCCATCAAACTTACCAAAATATCATATGCGATGGCTTCCAGTAATGCAAATTATTATCCTAATTAACAATGCGAAGAATTTTGTTGGAATGTTCTTTAATGATCTCACAATTGATAGATTAAATAGTTGGTGTTTCTAATATTGTCTGTTGATAATGTGACTAATCTTTTTATTCGCTCTACTTGTTCTATAGACGGAAATCAAACACCTGGGACAATTGTATCATCCTAATCTTGTGAAGTTGATTGGCTACTGCTTAGAGGATGACCACAGGCTTCTGGTCTATGAATTTATGCCTAAGGGCAGCTTGGAGAATCACCTATTTAGAAGTGAGTTCTAGGATTTGTCCTGTGTTTATCTTAGTCCTTGTCTTCATGGGTTCTCATTGTCTATGACCTCAAATGTCTATTTTAAAATCGTTACTTAGAAATGAAGTGTTCTTGAAGCAGGGGGCTCTTATATTCAACCGCTGTCGTGGAACCTCCGCATGAAGATTGCCCTTGGTGCTGCTAAGGGTCTAGCCTTCCTTCATAGTGACAAAGCAAAAGTCATATATCGGGACTTCAAAACATCCAATATACTGCTTGATTCTGTGAGTCAAATATGCTCACCTATTGAATTTTGTGGCTTTAAGAGAGTTTCAATTATACTTACAGTTTTCTCCCATACTTTTTTACTATAAAATGACAGAACTACAATGCTAAACTCTCTGATTTCGGGTTGGCTAAGGATGGGCCAACAGGTAGCCGAAGCCATATTTCGACAAGAGTCATGGGTACCTACGGGTATGCAGCTCCAGAATACATGGCAACAGGTGTCTTTCGACTGATAGTTTTATCATTCTTCACATCTGAGTACATTTGGTTTCTTGCTGACTGTACATTTTTCCACCAACCTCCGACATGTGTGTGCCCTTATCTTATATGAAAATTCAGGACTCCTCATTTAGAAAAATGTGGTAAAAATTGTTATCAGGTCAAAACTTCTTTATTATAACGGGTAAACTCTATTAAACTCCCTCTTTAATCATTTCTTAAATTTGTAAGTTTGCCACTATAATTCACAATTCCTTATGTCCAAGTCTTAAATTATCAAATTCCAACTAACATAATTTTCACTGGATTTTGAGTTTTCAATTTTACCTCGATTGTAGCTTCACCAAACTCTTCTTCCTTGCAGTTTTATTATTCTGTGCTGTAGTTTACTCTGCTATTTATCTATTATCAAGCAGGACTTTTTCTAATCCTCACTCCATTCTTTCGTTGTAGGACACCTAACTACCAAAAGTGATGTGTACAGTTTTGGGGTTGTTTTCCTTGAAATGTTATCTGGCAGACGAGCCATCGACAAGAACAGGCCGTCTAGAGAACAAAATTTAGTCGAATGGGCCAAGCCCTACCTTCAAAGCAAACGCAGAATTTTCCAAGTTATGGATGCGCGTATCGAAGGCCAGTACTCACTTGGTGGAGCACTAAAAGCAGCTGCACTTGCAGTCAAATGCCTATCAAATGAAGCCAAGTTCAGGCCTACCGTGGATGAGGTAGTGAACGCATTGGAGCAACTTCAAGACTCAAATGATATGGGGGCCGCTCAGAATGAAACCCTCCAAAAGTTTGGTCACACTTCACCCCGATATCAAAGAAAAAATCCTACTGCAATCGGCGACACCAAAGCTGCTGTTTATTTTCGGCCCTCGGCTTCCCCGTTTCGTAAATAAAAGAAGAGAGACATCATCCGTGCTTTATTGTTTTTATTTACTGGGAGAAAAGTACATATTGAAGACAAGCATGTGCAGTAACAATCTCTGTATAGTTCTTTGACAGTATCTGAAATTGATATTTGCAACGAATAAATTTTCTATTTGTGTCTCAAATCAAAGTTCTGTTGACCCGTTTGTGGTATTTTACAACTGCCTGTAAAATACGGAATTTGGCGGCTGAAACTGGAATATTGACTGTAGCTCTGCCTGTCCGATAGTTGATATACCCTTCTGCGAGTCTTCTTTTAGTGAACGTGTTAGAGTTATTATCACTTACCTGTTTTGAATTTTAGTAATATTTTATTTAGATAATTTTATTATCACTTATTTACTTTGAATTTAATAATATTTTATTTAAACAAAAAAATATAAAAGTAATTACGTATATTTTACTTTTTAAAAAAGATTATTTACAATTATCTTTAAACCTTTATATATAATAATTTTATTTATCCCATATAATTAAAATATATATGTACATCATTTTCAACGAGTCCCATCATTTTTTAATATTATTTATATTTTATTTGGGAGGTGCTAGCAGTTGCAGCAGGTGTTCTCTAGTCCCGCGAAACAAATGTTGATATACTTCAAACAAGGGAACAGGAAGCTAGTGCAGCTTGTGGTCAGCAAATAAATGAGTTCCAGAAGAGGCCTTTGAGCTTGGACTCTGATGCGTTGCAATCTGAATCAGACATTGCATTTGCTTGTTGATTCCAACATGGATTCTTTACTACTCTCACTACATTGTATACTGTACGACCCTATCCCCGTCATCCTTATCCAAGCACGAAGTTTAGCAAGAGAAAAAATTCTGGTTGACAAGGCTCACTACTTCTGTGCAACAGTTATTGTCAAGTTTCCTTTGTACATGAGAAATGCTTGGAGAGCTTTAGTATCGGCATTGGTTGGCGAAGATAGAGAGACTTCGTTTTGTAATGACAGCAACGGAACGTGACAAATAACCAAGGAGGATTATTGGTCTCTGTATTAGAGACGACAAACGGGCTGTGCCCATTGAAGCTCTAATGGGCTTTTGTGCCTGGCCAGGCATGGTTAAAAAATTTAGCCCTGGTATGGCCCGTTAGCAAGATTACTGCTCCATTTTAAGTCGGGCTGTGCCAGCAAGTGTTTGGGCTAGGGTAACATTCCATACCTTTACTTTGGCTGGGCCACTGGTCGGCCTAACAGGCCGAGCTTACTTAATTATTTAAATTCAATAATTTCGTTAAAATTAATAAAATTATTATTATAAAAATTTATATTAATTTAAAATAATGTTTTTAATCAAGAAAAAATTATTGAGATGCATAAATAATAAATTACAATACAGATAATAGAATAAGTTAAAATAATGGTATGTTTAATAAAATAAAAGATTAACAAAAGTTCTCTAATGTATTATAATTTAAAAATTTGAATGTCATTTAACAATGTTAATATATTTACATTTTACAATAACAATATTGGATAATATATATATATAAGTTAACTAATAATTATAATAAAGAGACATTCATATTAATTATTTACGAATCAAGCACAAGTAATACATTACGTATAATAGAATTATAATTATAATTTATTAATATTAATATGATGATAAATTCAATTATACTTAATTAGAAATAACATAATAATATAATATAAAGATAATTATAAATGTGATTATTTAGATAATTAATAATTATAGAATAATATATTAATTACATTAGTAATTAACTAATTGACTTTTTGACATTATAATTACAAATACATATAACATATTAACATAATATGATTATGTTGAATAATATTAAATTAACCTTGGGATTTGACAATATTATGGTTGTTGGGTTGAAGAATTTTTTATCATTGGATTGACCTTGGGATTTGAACAAATTTTGGCCGTTGGATTAAGCTTTGGATTAAAATAAATGCTGACTGTTGTATTGAAGCTTAGGGATTAGAACAAAATTTAGCCGTTGGATTGAAGTTCGGGGATTACGATAGACCAATTCTGAACATTGGATCATACTACATAATCATTCTTTTCCCCCACCCTTACCCTGTTTTCACCTTTTACAGACTCTCTCTCTCTTCTCAATCTATTTTGTTTACTCTGCCTTCTCTAATTCTCTCTGGCCAAAGTTACTGTTCACTATTTTGCTTTCTGGATTTGTGAAGAAACCGTTTGTTTTTTGGATTTTAACATGTTATTTTGTATAACCATTTACCTTAATATATTGAGAAAATACTATAAATGATGTTTCGACTTTGTTTGATCTTATTTACACTAACATTAACATGTTTTTATAAGTTTACGTGGTATCTTTATGGTTTGTTCAACTTAGATGCATTTTGTTGTTAATATGTTATATTAATAATCGAGCAATGATGGCTAAAATAGATTAATCTCCTTTATTGTTGTATTCTAAGTAAGTTCTTGTATGACGTTGATGATTAAAATTTATATCGTATCTATTTTATCTGTCTAGTTTTGATATATTCTGTTATTGATATTTGTTGTGAATAATCATTCAATGAAGGCTAAAATGGATCGATCTATATAATTTTTATGTTTTGAGCATGGTTTTTAAATGTTGTATTCATTTGTTTTGACTTTAATCTATTTGTTTTATATGTTATTTTAAATCTTGAAAATATAATAATTTCTATTGGTGCAATGGTTCTCGTCTGAACATCAATATTCTGTTGTTGATATTTATGAAAAATAAAATTAATAATTTGTAAAATGTTTATATTTAAATTATCTGTTGTTGATAATTTCTATTAATAATTGTGCAATAGTCATATAATATTCACCGAAAAGATTCAATCGAACGACAAAAAATTGTCTAATTTAATATATATGTTTTGATATTATTATTTTAATGTCGTTGCTTATTACTTGTTGCTTATACATTTGCTGAAATTATGCAAAAGTTTATTTTTATTATATCAATGATGTAATATTGTTGATTACTCTATTTTTTAATATGAGCTATTTTATATTGTAAATTTTGTCTATTACTTATTGTCTATGCATTTAACTTATTATAAATTGTTGATTGTTGATTGATTATTCATTGTGACAAGTGATATATTGATTAGAATACCGTGATTTGTCTATACTTCTCGGATAATAGAAATAGAACTAACTTTGTAGATAATACCACTTACCCTTACTTAAGTAGTTTTCTTTTAGTTATATTGTTATGTTGATTATCGTATTTTATAATATGAATCATTTTTTGTGAATTCTATCTATTGCTCATTGTCTAGGCATTTAATTGATTATGAATTATTGATTGTTGATTGATTATTCATTGTGATAAGTGGTATTGTATGTGGAATACCATGACTAGTCCATACTATCTAGATAGTGGGAATAGGACTAATTTTGAGGACAATGTCACGTATATTTACTTGACTAGTTTTTTTTTATGTTATATTAATGTTTTTGATTAACATATTTTTTAATATGAACTATTTTATATTATAAATGTTGTCTATCACTTATTATTTATAAATTAAATTGATTATGAATTGTTGATCGTTGATTGATTGTTCATTGTGATAAGTGGTATATCGGCAAGAATATCATGACTTATTTGTAATTCTCAGATAGCAAGAAGAAGACTAACTTTGAGGACAATGCTATGTACCCTAACTTGAGTTTTTTTTTTTTTTTGTTATATCGATGTTGTTGATTATCTTGTTTATAATATGAACTATTTTATATTATAAATTCTTTCTATTATTTGCTATTTATGCATTTAATTGATTATGAATTATTGATTGACTGTTCATTGTGATAATTAGTATATTGGCTAGAATACTATGACTTATCCGCACTTCTTAAATAGTGAGAATAGAATTAACTTTGGAGATAATGCTACATACCTTAGCTTGAGTAATTTTTTTTTCCCCTGTTATATTAATGTTGTTGATTATCTTATTTTATAATATGAATTGTTTTATGATGTAAATTTTATCAATTGTCTATTATCTATGCATTTAACTAATTATGAAATTGTTGATTGTTATTTGGGTTGATAATCGTGGCTTACTTTTCTTTTTTTTAGATATTCTACGTTTACTTAAATTAAAGGGGCAGTATTTTCTCCTAATAATAAATAATAAGTGAGTTATTCTAAAAAGTCTTTATATGTTATTAGAAAAAAAATTGCAATATATTTTAAATTGTCAAAGTGATGTGTATATGATATTATTAACATGATTAAATTTTATTTTTTAATTTATTGGTTTCTATTTTATTAAATGTTGTTCATATGCTAATGATTATTTATGAATTTTGTTTATATTTTATTCTAAATTGATACAGTTTTTGTATCTGTATGTTTTTGTGCAATATTAAATTATTGTGATTTAAAAGTAAGTGCAGCTAAAATTAATATTTTTTATATGTAAAATAATGTTTAATGAGCAAGATTATATTAGAACTAGTTCTTCTTTTACATGTAGTGTACTTTTGAAAGGCCAAAAACATTTGCTACATGGGATTTTTTTACATTAAAGCCTAAGCCTAATGCATTAGGACAAATGAAAAATAATGTTATTTGTAATTTATGATTCAATTGAAATGGACATTTAGAAAACAAGTTAAGAAATATAGTCAAACACATGGTCCTTTGATTGAGGCTACCTAACATTACTTACACCAAATACTTTACGAGACAATGTTAACTGTTTTGGATTACATAACAAGTGAATTGTCATTCATTCAACTTGAAGACAAAAGGTTGAAAAATTTTATGAAAAGTTACGTTGAACTTGCTTTTAAATAAGTTGCCAGAAATACATGAAAAAGTGATATTATGAAATTATTTCAAGAATTCAAAAAATTTGATTGCAAATTTTAGTTACTTTAAGTATTTCTATTACTTCTAATTGTTATATTTATATTTCTTATCATTACATTGATGATAATTGGATGTTAACCAAAAGAATTATTATTTTTCATGAATTAGAATATTTGTATAATGCATTTGCAATTTTAATGCAATGATGAGTGTTTTTATAGAATATGAAATACATGATAAAATTTTTAATATTACTTTTGATCATGCTTCTACTAATAATTTTGCCATTGATATGTTTATTAATAATATAATATTTGCATGTGATTTTGGTTCTCAATTTTTTCATTTGAGATGTATTTGTCATATTGTTAATTTAGTCATGCAAGATAGATTGAGTTTAATTCAGGTTTATATTAAAAATATTAGAAATATTGTATAGTATATTGCATCATATGGTTCTAGAGGACAAGTTAATTGGTACATTAGTACATTATGAATTACAACTTAGGAGATTCATACATGATGTAAAAACCTTTTAGAATTCAATTTATTTGATGTTGAAATCTTGTGTTGTCTATAGTGATGCAATTACTCATTATTATCATAAAAAAAATAGATGATGCTTGTATCTTTTCGGTCGATTGGAATATGATGAAATTTTTGAAAATATTTTGTGATGTTATATTATCATGTTCATGTATTTATTCTTTTACTACTTCATGTGTTTTGAAAGACTTGCTTGATATTAATTATAATTTTTACTTGTTATAGTAATATTGATGAGTTTAGGATGGTTTGTCATTGTATTAAAGAGAAATTTAAAAAATATTGGAAAGACATTCTTAAATTATTTGCATATGCATCAGTGATGGATCTTAGAATAAATCTTTTTTTCTCTATTGCATTAGTTAATGAAACTAAGAAAAATTTGAATGTTATACTTGATTTTGATAATTTATATTGAAAAAATCTGTAAATAATATTTATATTCAATATTAGAATAATGCAAGAATAAATACACATACTGATTAAATAATAACAAACTTGTAGCTAATACTTTTTAAAAAATGTTAAGTAATGTTAGAACCCAAATTGGTAGTTTTCATAATGTCTTTCATGAATTAGGGAAATATCTTTCAACTGATTATGCTAATTTGTTCACTCTAGAAGAAAAAAAGAAATTTTGATGTTTTGCAATGGTAGAAAGTAAATAAAAGTGTTTTTCCAGTGTTGTCCACCATATCTCGTGATCTACTAACTCCTCTACTATATATAGTTATATCGAAATCTATTTTTAATGCAGGGAATAGAGTTCTAGATGAAAGGAGATCAAAACTATTATTGAAAGTTTTGGATTGTCAGATATGCTTGAAAGATATACTTGAAAGATTGGGAGGATGTAAAAGATAGAATTTGAAACATAAATGAAGATATTGAAGTGGAAAATGATTGCTATATTGATGATAAGAATTAGTTTCTTTACTAGTGATCAATTTCTTTAATTAATTTGCTTCTTGATCAAATGTTGATTTCGAGTTTTGACTGTGGTGTATTTGGTTTTGTTCTATTATGTATTTCACTACTTCTGTTCTATTTTGTGACTTTGTTTGTGTATTATTTATAATTACGATATTAAATCTTTAAACGGGTGAATTATAAATGATAAATGGTTTAGTGGGTTCTAACCTAATTAAATATGCTGCAATTATAGTAATGCAAATTTACTCATTTTATAGTTATTAATATTATATTGGATGTTTTTTTTTGATATTTTTGTATGCTTAATTTGTTATGTATTTTTTTGTAACTTCTTGTTATTAATATACTTGCCTAAATTTGCAAATGGCCTAATTTTCATTGTTTGCAAAATTTAATTTATATGCTTAAATGTTATATTAAAATGTGAATAGTCGAGAATGGCCTAAATTTTGTCAAAATAGCCTTAAAATAAATTGATAAATAATAAAAGCTTGGCTTATAAGTAATAAAAGTATAGCATAGCATGGCCTAGCAGTTGAGTCGTGTTAGGCTGCAAAGTCAAGCCTTAAGGCCAATGCTTGGCATTAACTTGTAAAGGTCTCGGGCCTATGCCAAGCTTGAGCTCGAGGGTGCTTGGCATAAGCATGTGAAGCTTGGGCCTTATGAAGGGTTTAGGCCGAAGAATGGCACTAGCCATGTCAAACCCGAACCCACAACGGGCACGTGTCAAGCATGGGCCTGAGGGCTTGTGTTTGTAGCCCAATACAGTCTTATTGTCGTGTTGTGCCGTGTTTTTAGTATCATAGATTGGATTAGCTTTGTACTGTTTTCGTGCCTGGCCTCGTTGACCAGACTCATTCGTCACATCTACTCTATATAGCCGTATTAACACTTATGCTTCTTCTCGATTGTGTTGTGGTATTGTTGTAGCAATCATTATTTTTGTTAGTACTTATTAAATTATTAGAGTAATTTATTTTTAGAGAGATGATAAAATAGTAGTGATTAATTGGTTTATAGTTAATTTATTGCTTTCATTTAAACGGTGAAGAGCCGTACAAATAATGCATTTGAAATGTGCTTCAAACATTATCAAAGGGGTTCAGTAGATGGTTTATCAATATCTAGTCACTTAACTGTGATAAAATATTACAGTATTTTAATTTTAACATTTTTAAATCGTTAATATTTTTTTTAAACAATAATGCATCAGAATTGATGGATTTTGCATTTAATTCTTTAAAGAAAAAACAGAGTTTGAAGTTGAGTGATTTATAATTTTACCATCGGTTCATAGCTTTTGAATTTTTAAATTTTTATTTAACCTGGTTTTCATGTATTAAATAAAATTTTAAATGGTAGTGAAATAATTAAAACAGTTCGAATACATCACAAACGTAAATTGAACGTTTTAATAATTTATTTGAAAAAACTACATCTTTATTTGTGAAATTATAAAAATACAGGACTCAGTTCAATAAATTTTTAATTGAGAAAAAAGGTTGGGTAGCTATGGAGACGGCCCACCAAAAATTGGGCCCAATTTTTATTGCTAACCGAAGCTTCATAAGTCAGAAAACAGACTTAATAATCGGGGGTACTTCAGATCCAAGTAAGATCATCTTCTTAACGGTAATTTCACTCTCTTGTCGTACTCGGACGGGTAATTGATCAGATATCCTTGTTTGTCGTCATTTTTTTTAACCGATCAAAAATAAAATCCGAAACCCTCTTTTATTTTATTTTATTTTTTTGGTTTGGATGCTGAGAAATCCCTGGATCATCATTTTTTTCTTTTTCCTCTCGAATTCTCGACGACTAAAAGGAAAAGTGCTATGTCTTTCGCTGTACACAGTTTCCGATAGGTCAACCAATTCAAAAATTGTGTAATTAGGTTTTCTATCGATTTAATTGATTTTCTTTAGCGATATATCGGGATTTTTGTTTTCGTTTTTCTACTAATTATAATGCAGACAACATTCTTTTGTCATTCCTTTTTCAATGTTTGACTTAAATTTTGGTAATTCTGTTGACTTGTTTATTTTTGTTTTCTTAGTATGTAATAGTTGATAAAATATTGTTTTCCTCTATATGTAGAGTTTTGATTGCGTAGATATTATTGTGTAGAAGCAGTTCTATGAGAAGGTACAGTCCACCAGACTATAGCCCTCACAGGAGATGGTATGGAGGCGGAGGAAGAAGCCCTCCGAGAAGAGGATATGGTGGCGGCGGCGGTGGCTATGGAAGACGCAAGGAACAGAATGGAAGCCTTTTGGTTCGAAACATTCCAATTGATTGCAGGTAATGTTGTTTTATGTGGGTTGTGACAAGTTTTGTGTTTTGAAGCTAAAGTTATTTTCTCTAAATATCTTGTTGCCGTTGCAGGCCAGAAGAACAACGTATCCCGTTTGAGAGGTTTGGGCTTGTTAGGGATGTCTATATTCCTAAGGATTATTACACGGGGTGAGTTTTCCTGTTTGACTTTTTTTGTGGTATAAAAAACTGAATTAATTAAAGAAAATTTTCTGATCAAGCTACTGTTCTAGTCTTGGATAGGGAAATGGAATGGGTCTTCTCTGAATTGCCGTTTGGCAAATGATGAATCTTATGTTACTCTGCTGTATGCTTTTCCTGTAATCTTTTTGAGCTGCAGTTATCATCTGTTAGTCTTATGTTTTATGCTGCTTTAAAACAATTGTAGTATGGCTTGTTATTGAATTTGGATTGAGCCTGAATTTCACCCTTGAGCTCAGTTATTAAATTTGAAACTTGGTTCCTGTAGATTTTGTCAAGCTTAGGTTTCTTTGCTTTGCTAATTTGATTTTTGATTCTGTATCTGTTTCACAGTTTGACACCCTAACTCTCCATTTCAAATAATTGACAGATTTTACTTCATGAAAAAGCTTTCCTATATCGTATTATTGCATGGTTTTAATTTTCTTGTCAACTTATTTCATAATCTCATTGTTGCATCGACTGTTGTATAATGCATTTGGGCATGGAAAAGTTTAGTCATCTGAATTGCATTATGAAATTCATTGACCTATTTATTTTCTTTTCATCACAAATTAAATTTTGAACTGGTTTGTCCGTGGGTATGTTGGTGTGAAGTTAAATTAAAACAAGCCTGAAGCCCCATTTTTATGAAGAGTTGCTCTTTATGATGCCTAAATTTTTGGTTCCAAGGGTGTTAAGAGTATTATTCAAATGAAGAGTTTTCATATTTTGAAGAAGTACTGTTTATCATGCGTAACATAGTGGTCTCAAAGGTACAAGGAGTAATGTATTAATGAAGAGTGTTTCTTAGTGGAAAGAAACTATATAATTACACAATCATTATAAGTTTCATGAGGAAGAAGAATGAATTTTGACCAATTGAAGACTTCTGAGGAGATTTTAACCTTTGGAGAAACGTTGAATTCAAGTGCTTCACGTTTACGAGCATGTGAAGAATTTTTCAAGTCACTTGCCTTTTGTCAAGTTGCATTTTGTTCTTGAGTGTTAAAGTTAAAGAAAAGGTCAGCCCCCTAGCTTGCTTAATACACATTCAGTGTTCACAATTTTGGTAGTGGGATGGACTCTCAAATTGATATTTAGGCGTCTAAAGAAGGCATACTGAATGATGAAACATTGAAACTTGCAGGAGTTTAATATGTTAATTTGGGTAACTGTTCTCTGACATTTGTATCTGTTCATAAATAAATGTGCATACTCTGAATGAAGCCTTGCTGTGTCTTATGCACAGAGAACCTTGAGGGTTTGCTTTTGTGGAATTTGTGGATCCTTATGAGGCCGCTGAAGCTCAACATCATATGAATGGTAGATGTTTTGCTGGGAGAGAAATCTTTGTGGTGGTTGCTGCAGAGACAAGGAAAAGGCCTGAGGAGATGCAGCAAAGAGCTAGGGTTAGGTAGTCTGTCTTCTTTTCTTTTCCTTAAAGTTATGCTACTTATCTGTATACATTCTGTAGGCAAAGAGCTATCTGTATGCATTTAGAATTTTTTTTTTCTGATTTGTTTTACATTCTGTAGAGGAGGATCGGGATATGGATGGCCACAATCTTCTTATTACGGTATGCTGTCACTCACACATTAAGATTCTTATTTGAAAAATAGCATGTCCATTACTGGAGGGTTGTACTCACCTTTCTAGTACTCCACTTTGGCATGCGCTTCAGAATTATTTTTTTTGGCCAATATTATTGAATTTTGTATTATCATACTTGTTTGTTTATTTATGACAAATCTATCTCTGTATGCAATATGTTCCAGGACGCTCTCGATCACGTTCAGCATCCCGTTTATGATCACCCCACCATCCACAAGGTTCTCAAAGTCAATACCATTCAAGGTATTATGTGATAAAGGTTACAAACTTTTGTTTTTTCTCCTAATTACTGCTAAGGTTGGTAAACACATTTTTGCCTATTAATAATCTTGTCAGATCTTATTCTCCTGCCCCAAGGCACCATGGAGATTACTCCATTTCCCCACAGAGAAGGCATGCACAACACCTAGGATCACCAAAAGGCCCTCCACAGGTGAAATTCTCTATCGTACAGACGTAGACCATATTCTCCTGGTTGTAATGATGTTGCTGATCATAACCCAAATGTCAATACTTATGCCGAGAAAGTGAAATTCTCTATCTTACTAAAGTTAACAATGGCTATGATGCTCGGACTTTATTTTGTTCTCCATTAGGTATCCTGGATTTCCATGCCTTTTGAAAGAATAATCTCACTTGCAGTTGATTAAACATGCTTATGCAAATTTGTTACAGGAAATCTGCCTATGTGGAGGACCCACGGGCTCACTGGAGATCACCGCCACTTGATGGTGTGTCTAGGTCTCCCTCTGGATCTAGATCTAGGTCTGCTGACCTGTCTCCCAGACGTAGCAGATAGGATCAGGCAAGAAGTTGAATGTGAGGGCCAGCATTTTGTTTTTAGGTTTGATATACCAGTCACTTTCCTGGTTGTGTCGTTCCATTGTCTCCAAGAATGTCTTCTGCTTGTGATCATGTGAAAGAATCTATAATTTATGGCGCTCAAACCCCGAGTTTTCAGTTGTGATAACATTGATTAAAGTGCATCTTTGTTAAACAAATACTCTGGATTTTTAACCTTGGCATTATGTTGTATCTTACAAGATAATTGAGTTCCTAGGGTTTTATTAATGAAAGGGGCCTTCGCATACTCTGCTCATTTATTATAGAACAGGCTTGACTTTGTTTTTGGTTTTATCTTTTCACCTTATGATCTATATTTTGCTTGATGGCACTAATGGCCGGTACAGTTTCCCTTCGCTGAGCATAGCGGCCGCCACAACCCAGAAGGATGGCAATGCTTGACCCGTGATGGGAAAAGGAGGGAAGCTCCTATGGAGTGAGCTTATTGCTTTGTAAATGCTTGAAATTAACTGAAAAGCCTCTTTCATTTTTGATCTGTGCAGTAAATGGCCTCTACAATAACCTTATTAATTCATCCGGGGAGCAACAATTTCAATTGTTAAACAAAGGAAAAGTACAGAACAATATTTTATTCTTTGAGTTTTGACTAGACAATATATTGGGACATGGTTTTACAATTTTCTGCGATTTAGTCCCTTGTGTTAATTTGACCCGTCCTCTTTAATGAATTCAAGGGTAATATTCATCATTTAGAGAAACTAAAAATACGAGACTCAATGGAACAAAGCTGAGTCCTTTTCCAACCGTTGGGGTACATCAATAACTCCATGTTTCCTTAAATGTTTAAATCCATCACTGTGAATTTGTTGTTGAAAAAATTTTTAGTGTTTAAATGTGATTCTCGTCAACGAGAACTTCAATGTTTAGGATTGATTAGGTTTTTTGTTTCTTTAAAGGACAATTGTTTCATCAATAATGGTTTGGGTGAATCTGGTTGTGAACACGGGTGGAATACGTATGATTCCAAAAAATGATGATAATATAGTGGATCTTAAGTTGATTGATGATGCTTTCTTTAATTTTGAGGTTGAAGTTTCGAGAATCTGAAAGTATAATTTGAGATTTATGAGGAACAATGAACAGTCAATCGAACGGCAAAGATGATGTGCTGCTTTACTAGAATTCCAAATATATCGGGACGGACGACATTGGCAGCGGCCTTGTATGGACGGCGGGGGATTGCGGTGGCTCGAGATAATGATTTAATTCCATTCAATCCCATCCAATCTGATATATGTTAATCCAATCTCTTGCTATTATTATTATCATTCAACATGTTCACACTACCTCCAGCCAATCACACATTTAAATCACAATAAAGTATCATATTCATATTTCCCCCAGTCGATACTCTGGTCAAGGAAATTATGTACAATTGGCGTTGACCTGTAATGAGTTGGCGGACGTTCTGTTATCTTGAAATTTGACTGCCTCGTAATTCTATCAGCTTCCCAGTCTTTGTTTATAACTCCGGTCGATATAAACCAAGTCAGAAGTCGCGCAGACTCTTCAAAGTAGTAGTTTTGGAAGTTTTGAAAACTCAAAGCATCTCTGCTCAGAGACATAGGGATGGCTTTTGGGTTGTTGGAGGTTATGCTGGTGGATGCTAAGGGTCTTGCAAACACAGATATTTTGGGTAAAATCTATCAACTTATTTCTATTTTACGTTATAATCCGATGGTTTCCTCTTCATTCGTTCTTAGGACAACATTTTTCCAAAATCAAAACGATCATCTCAATGTCAATCTCAAATGGGTTGCTTTAGATTTTCATGTTTCTCTGTTTTTTTTCTACAAAAGGAAGCTCTTCTTCAAGCCTGTTAAAAATGTCCAAATTTTTTTTCTAAATTCATCATCTTTCTTTCATAGTTTTTTATTTTCTTATGTACTGATCGGTGATTGCGTATGAATTTCAGTTAAGATGTGATTCCTCGTGTTGCCGTTCCATTGTAAAATACTTAGTCTTGGTGTGTAATGTTTTTTTGTGACTGGTAAAAGAGATTACATGTGAACTAAAAAAGTTGGTTGTGTTACGTTGTAGGTAATATTGATCCTTATGTCGTGCTACAATACAAAACCCAAGAGCGCAAAAGCTGCGTGGCCCAAGGTTTGTTCAATTCACACCAAATACTGTTGTATCTACTGTCTTGTTTTCCATATATGCCATCAAGAGGGCGTTTTTGGCAGTTTCAAAAGCAATTATAGACGTCCAAAGGTGCTTCTTGTTAACCATTTGTACGTGAAAACAAACAAAAGCGTTTTGGGGGTCTGGGAAACACTTAAATGCTTCTTGGATGAAAGTTCACCCTCGCCCAAAACTTTCTTGATGACCCACCTGCTACCAAGAGTGCGATTCAAGTCTTTGTCATTTTTACAGTTTAATAAATGCAAAATGGAAGTACATGTAGAAGAAAAGAATAGTTTATGATTTATTGTATTTGCATTCTGGCTTTAGTTTAGTATGAACCTCTTCTACAAGGAATTCTGTTAAATAATTCAGATCAGGGTGGGAAACCAACATGGAATGAAAGATTTACATTCAGGGTGGAGTATCCAGGGTCTGGTGGTCAGTACCAGCTCATTCTCAAAGTCATGGACAAGGATACGTTTACCCGGGATGACTTCCTTGGTCAAGCCACGTAAGATCAATAAACCAGTCATAATTTTGAGCATCAGTATCTTTGCTTGTCCTATTTTGTATTTATTTCTTATTTAC
>JAWDEX010150555.1:0-22687 GCA_035221805.1 Trichilia hirta | reverse complement strand
CTTACTATGTGATATAGTTGTCCAATCTATATCACGTATGTAAGGAACAATTTGATAATTTTATTTAACAATTAAACGAAAATATCTGCGCAATTCACATATATTCTTTATATACGAGCATGCTAATATAAAGAAAATAGCTAATGTACGTGAATGAAGAATAATTCTTTTATTGATAGTCTAATATTTATATAAGATCACTAGCCCTGAAATCGACAACACAAATGGTTTCTAAGACATACACTAACAGGCTTGTGTCCTTTCATTATCATGGATCAGAAGAAATCAAGTTAAGCATTGAGACAGCCATCGAACTTGTTGATAAATCCATTGCTGGTGGTATGAAATTCAAGCGAAGAATGTAATTGGCTCGCTTAATGACTACTTCCATCAACTAAAGAAGGTTAGCATTTATTTGTATGGGTATTACTTATGTTTTAAATCAGAGTGCAACTTCTTACTTTATTGCCTTATTCCTCTTCTATTTTTCAGATATTCTTGCAATTATTGGAATGTGAATTGCACAAAATAACACAAAATCAGAGTCATCTTCTACAACCTTCGCGTGATTTACATCATGAAGGCATGTCCCTTTCTGGAAAAGCTTGAACTAACTAGAGGTAAATATTTTAATAGTTGATGATGAATGGGATGCATATGAGATGGTTAGTTATCAAACAAATATCTTTTTTTTCTTTTTAATAATCATTGTTGTTCAGTATGGTCTGTTTAATGGAATGGTATGCACACCCGTCAACAACTTTTTCAAGGGCGTACAATTCGACAGCCTCTCCAATACCTGAAGGTGGTGGGATTTCGTCGAATTGGTCAACGTACATTTGATCATGAATATGAATCTTTCTTACTTGAATCTTTGAGAAAGTGGATTTGACCAAAGAACGAGCTTGAGATTGTCTCAAGAAGCTACAGCCTAAGTTACCTGAAGGAGTTGAATTTATAGTCTTTTGACTATTGGAACCACATATATGTCTATTGGTTTGGGTTTGGGTTTGGGTTTGGGTTGAAGACATAATCTTAGCTGATTCCAAGTTAGAGACAGTTTCTATTTTATCAGTAGATGTTAACGAAAGAGTTGAAAATTGTAGTTGAATTAAAAACCTATTTGAAACATATGGACGATCTATGTTATTATTTATAAAAACATGAAAACAAGGGGACATTAATTTTATTTTTAATTTTAAAAATTAAAAGAGCTGAGCAAAGCTAAGGCAAGTGTTTCACATACTCCCATTCTCAATGCTTTGAAAATCCAGATGAAGTAGAAATCCACTTGCTTGTCTTTGAATTTCCCTACAACATTACTACCCATTTCAACCAGATGCATCTAGTCGAACGAGCTACGGCAGCAAAACGATCCATTTCAGCTGAAGCTATTACTGTGTGATAATGAAGAGAATGCAGATTCCACAGAGAAGTTATTACTTAAGCTAAGAAAAGGGAATCTTGTTAATTTTTTTCATAAATATTTTTAATTAGATTCTTTCACTTCTATTATGTTTTTTTTTTTGTTCTCCGGAACTGATGATGTCATTCACGAGGTGGATTTTTTTAATTTTTTTTCCCTTGCAATGACTTGATAATGAACCGGATGAAATTTTGGCGGATAGAGTGAGTGGACTCCCAGATGATATTCTTATTAATATTATATCTCGGTTACTTCTTAAGGATGCTGCAAGGACTAGTGTTCTTTCCAGCAGATGGAAATAGTTGTGGACTGTTACCACTTAGCTTAGTTTTGATGGTCTTAGCCGTGATGCACCAGTGTCTCTGGAGCGAGTAGAAAATTTAGAAGAAAAAAGGTCCAAGTATATTAATTGGGTGAATAAGATCTTAGAATACATCGAGGTTCAAAGATAAATGAGTTTAGAATATGTTTTGATTTGGATGATTCTCATGAAAGTAACATTATCAACTGGTGATGTTAAAGAGTGTTCAATACTTTGAGTTGAACTTGTTTCGTGCAGAGCCATCACACGAGATGTACAAATTTCCACAAGAATGTCGTATTCGACTTAAAAATCTGCCTGATTTATCTAGTCTTAAGTCTTTAATATCTCTATTAATCGTGCGAATGTTAATGGAGAAGAGATTCGTGAGTTATTTGTAGTCAATTGTCCACTTCATAGGTTATGTCTGGCCTTGTGCAAAAATCTGTTAAGGTTATGTCTTTCCGAATGACCTACTTCGCATGTCAAGGCATATCCCCTTCTAAATGATGAAGCTATTGAAAGGTGTTTTTCAGAAAAAATAATAATAATAATAATAATTAACACTATCAATTTCAATTGCCTTCTCAACTTGAGTTCTCGAATCACAACTCAAGACTTTGAACTATTTGAATTTCTAATAACTACTAATAGTCTTGTTTTCCTTTCATTTTTCTCATGCATGGCTATAAATGAAGATTTTATTTGTCTTTAATTACTTTTCTGTATATTACGTGAGATAAAAATGAAAAAAATAAATATCAAATCAACCACCGTATATATAATGCATGTGGGAGGATTACAAAATAATAAGTTTAATAGATCAAGGATAGAGAAGAATTGGCCTTCACAAAACATTGTATGCTCATGTGTTATTATTGATAGTATATTATCAGTAAATAACAAATTTGTGTTAATTATATAGGAAAAATATTAAAATTTGTTTTTATTTTATGAAATTAAGTATTAATCAAAATTTTGAATTGTTAGTGTTAGATTACTGGTTCTAAAATTGCATATTACTTACTGGAAAACGAAACGATTCTCAAAAAATTTATCCTCAAACCTTCACTTTCTACATGCCAAGAAACTTGAGCCAAAGTTGCAGCAAGGCGTTCAATTGTAATCCTCGGAAATTATAACCATTTTTTTTTCAAATTTCGTTGTGTTTTACCGTCTTAGATTATTTTCTTGCTGATTTTAAACGGAAGCCACACATTGTTGTTGTCTTATTGTATATAATATTAATGTAGATTAATACTCTGTTCCATAAGACGAGATGGTCAAAAACAGAAAATATGCCACTAGTACCTATGAGTGTTAAAGTGCTAACCTTATAAAGGAGTTCAAATCTCCATGTGATTATTAGAATAAAATATGTGTATATTAAAATTTTGACATATTATTCATCTTATTTAATCGAATGATATAATTTTAAAATGAAAGAGTAGGATTACTATTGCCATCTCAGTAGCAATATAAATATACATCATTGGATTGATGTTAAAATTTTATGTAATACCTACCCTGTTTATACAATCCAACTAAATTTAATTCAAATGAGAGGGCCTCTCTGCAAAATACCGCTACAAAAATAAGAATACCAACATTCCTCTTTTATAATATTTTGAGTAACGATATAATTTGTTTATATATATATCAAATACGTCCTCGATTACAATTGCTAGATATTGTGTATTTTTGGAATATCTGTCAAACGGGCTGGCTCGGTCTGACTCGGCCTGGCCCACCTTGAATTAGCCTTACGTTAATCGACGTGGGCCAGGCCGTCTTGTCATCCCTAATACAGCCCGCGAGTAGATGGCCTAAACAGAGCGCCCACCGACCGATTTTAATATTTTTTAAAATAATTTGTTATTAATAATAAATTTATTTTAAATTTTATAATTTTTAATATTATTAAAATAAATTTTATCAATATTTTTATTAATTTTTTTAATTTTTAAATTAAATATTTAAAATTATAAAATAATATATTTAATATTTAATATCTATTTATATTATATAATTTTTTTTAAAATAAATAAATTGATTTGAAAATTAAGTGGGCTGATCCGTTTATCTTACCAGCTAAATGGATCAGGTCAATTAAAAAGCCAATTTTTTTAAGCCCAACTTCTTTAATTAGTGAATTAAACGAATCAGTCCGCAGACTGTGGGCCGTTTGACAGCCCTACTTTTTTGGTATCGAGGTGGCACGTACATTTCGCACGCAAACAAACAAATCATCCGCGGTGTTTTACGGGGAATTAAACTTATCAAATAATTAATTAAAATAAATCATAACTAACCCCAACAATCAACAGAAAAAAAATTAAAATCTCAGTGAAGTCCAAGCTTTTACAGTTTACTTGCAGACTTGTTTTGCGTAGATGAAGAGAGCGCGGCAGAAGGTATATTACTTGAGATTAAATATAGGGACGTTTTTATTTTTTTCATAATTGTATACTGATTTAATGGGGGTGGTTGTTTTTCAATAAATTTTAATTGCTTTGATGCGGTGCTGTTATTTTGTGATCTGCTTTTGTTAATTATGAGGTCGAATAGTTTTCATTATATTTTTAATTAATTTGATAATGAACAGGATGAAATTTTGGAGGATTGGTTGAGTGGACTGCCAGATGATATTCTTGTTGATATTATCTCTCGGTTAACACTTGAGGGAGCTGCAAGGACTAGTGTTCTTTCCAGTAGATGGAGATACTTGTGGACTTCTTCTTCTTCTCTGATCTTTGATGGCAGAAAAAGTTCAAACCCAATAAGAAATACATACCCAACAAGAGAAAATAAATCCAAATATATTAAATGGGTGAATAAAGTTTTAGAATTGAATAGGGGTTTTAACCATTAATGAGTTTGTAATCCGGTTCAATCTGTGTTCTTCATATAAAAGTGACATTACTAATTGGATTCACGCAGCAATAGCAAAAAAAGTCAAATACTTTGAGTTGGATTTGTGGCCTGGAAGGCATGATAATTGTTATACATTTCCACAAAACTTTTATAATAGCCTTAAGATTGGCCACGGTTTATCTTGTATTAAGTTTCTAAGATCCCTTTGCTTTAATGCGGTGAATGTCATTGGAGAGATTCTTGAGCATTTTATTCACAATTGTCCACTTCTTGATTGGCTAAACGTTGCTAATTCTTCAAAGCTAGTGAGGTTAAAGTCTTAAAGATTGTTGGTTCGTCAATCCTTTTGAAGAACCTAGACATTCAGGCTTGCTACTCCATGAAAGAAATTGAAATTTCTACCCCAAGCCTAAGGTCATTTAGATATGCTGGACAAGAAATCAAATTACATCTGCAGAATGTTAGCCAACTTGTTGACCTATCCATTCATGGGGATTGTTGTATGGTCAGTCAGACTCCAATGGGTAAGCTTATTGCCCCGATCATAGGCTATTTTCCTCAGCTGAATACTCCTGAGTTGGAAGACTTTAATGAGGTTAGTTTTGAAGTATATGTCCATATTTTTAAAGTTTTTAAGTCTATTCTCTTTACATTTTGTTCTATTCTTCAGGTATACATGCAAATCTCGCAGCGTGAATTACCCAAACTAAGCCAGTTAAAACTTACAGTTACTAAACCTAATCGTCAAGCATCCTTGGCTTGACTTGCATAACGAAGGCATGTCCTTGTTTGCGAAAGCTTATACTAGAGGTAAATGTCTAATATATTACTTGAGAAGTTTAGGATATATTGCTGTGTCTTCTTCACTAAGCAATTGAAAGGCATCATCTAATTAACCTTACGCTCATAATATTTTGCACTTGAGCGCTTGAATTTTTGACAATGTGACTACTTATGTCATTATAATCTCTAAATATTATGAAGATCAATAAAAGATTATGGTGGTTAGAAATTAATTCACTTTAACAAGCTTCCTCACCCTTCCATTTGATGGTGAATCACTCTTTCTAAAGAACATTACTTCACCAACTTGACACATTTGTGCGGTTGTCATAGAAATTTCAAATTATTTCAGCTGTTGTCAAAGGTAGCACTGGCAACTTATAATACAAATCTGCACAAATCTAGCAGATACTTACAGACTTAATGATGATCCAAATTGAATGTGTAACATTTTTTGGTCAATAGTGGTTTTTCATGTGGCACAATTGTGTTCCACGTTTTCTTTGCTGAGGAATATGTTTCTTTCCTTTAACCACCTAGTATTAATATAAAACTGAGAAATTTTAATTTCAAAGCTTTACATGTTCAGTATTCTATTTCTCCTATGTAAACATAATGCGGTGGTTGTTTTGAATTGTTGCAGTTAGAGGATTGTCACCATAGAATAGGAAAAAACAGACATCTGTTTCATAAACACTCTCATCAACACCTCAAGGTGGTGGAGTTACATGGGTTTGTTGGGCGTGAAGTTGATCTTGAATTTGCAGTTTACTTGCTAGAAAATGCAATTATGATCGAGAAAATGATTGTTGAAGTTTCCCATTGTATGTCGAAGGAAGGAATTATGCATTCTTTCCAGATGTTAAGGTCTAAGTCATCTGAAGGCATTAACCTCAAATTCTGTCAAAATGGGGAAAATTCAACCCCATGACAATAATTATGTTTTGTCAGAGTACATGTTATTTCTTTGTTATTGACAAAAAATGCAACTCTTGGTTTAATATAAATGAGGAGAAACCAATTCTAGGGCTCTCTATAATTTCATAGTTTGCATGTTGGAGATTGACTATGGCTTCTATTATGTGTTTTTAATAAACTAAAGATTTTGTCAATTTGTCTTTTCTTTTCAATATGCTGTGATACAATTGACCCTTATAATACAAATTTCTTGCATTTTTCAATTTAAACCATGTTTTTAATGGAATTCAATGTTATTTTTGGAGCGTAGGTTTTATATTTTTCAATTCTAATTTTTTTCAAATATGGATCATAACTCATTACCTTCTCCAATAAGCTCATTTTAACAAACACCAAGCTTTAGTGGATGCAGATATTTGACATGGAGAAGCAAAGCAAAATAAAAAGCAACTGTTCTCGACAATTCACTAATGAAGTCCAGGTAAAGTGGTGACAGGGATGAAGAGATAGAAAGGATTGAAAGACCAAAAAGAGAGAGAAACTGAGCAGAAAACAAAGCGCGTGACTCTGCAAAATGCAGCCCAGAAAACGACCCTTAACAGCTCATATACTTTGACGACACAGTTGCACAGTTTTCACAGATCAAATTTCTTACCAACGCTGAGTCAAAACCCCAAAGCAAAATCAGTCTGTAAATAGGACTCTGTCTCTCACTTGAGGGCGGAGCATCTCATCATTTCCATTTTTTTTCTTTTTCCTGTAGTCCTATTCCCAACCCGTACAAGCCCAGGATTGCGATTTTTCTGTTCATTTGGTAACACTTTCGGAAATGAAATATTTACATTGGAGAAGTAGACCCATACAGACAACATCAAATGTCAACATAATGTCAAATAACAGACTAAATCTATGTTTTTGGCTTGTAAAGAATTTTTAAGGAAAGAATTCAATTCTATGTTTTACTTCATATGTTTTTTCATTCTCTTCGTTGTCTATCTTGGACCAGAGAGTTCCATGGCATAGGAATCCAAAGAATGATCATCATCATCCTCGTCCATTGCCGTGCCATACATGCTTGAATGGTCGTGCTTATTATCATGATGATCGTGTTTTGGGGCAGCTGTGGGGTAAGACGTGCTTTTGTTGGCATTGTTGGAGGGATATACGTTCATGGTGGAATGTATATGATTATGTGATGTGGCCCATTTCTCAGCTAGGCCATCACCTTCGAGCATTCGGACCACCTCAGACATTCTGGGACGGTGGGCTGGAAGGTACTGAGTGCATAGCAATGCCACTTGAAGCATCTCTCCTACTTCAATTCTGTCATAGTTGCTACCTAGCTCTCTGTCTACCAACACTTCCACCTTCTTTTCTTGCTGAATTTTTTTCACCTGTTATCAACATTTTCAATCATTGTATGTTAGGTTTTTCTGTTTGTAATTGTACTAAAATCAGTTTAGTCATTGTTTTACCGCCCGAAACAAACAAGGAAACCTATGTATTCTATTCAGTTAATTTCTTTTAGTAGTTGCATGCTAAACTTACCCACTCAAGCATGGCTCCTTTCTGATTAATGGTCTTGCCAAACTCGAGAGCTCTCATTCCAGTAATAAGCTCCAACAAGAGAATGCCAAATCCAAACACATCAGTTTTTTCAGATGATTGGCCAGTCGAGAGGTACTCAGGGGCTATGTGACCAACAGTTCCACGTACAGCAGTAGTTACATGAGAATCAGCATGGTCAAGAAGCTTGGCAAGGCCAAAATCACCAACGACAGCCTCGCAGAATTCATCCAGAAGTACATTAGCAGCCTTCACATCTCTGTGGATTATCTTCGGATCACATTGCTCATGTAGATACAGCAGACCTCTTGCTGCTCCAAGTGCTATCCCCTTCCGAACGTTCCAATCTAGTGCCGGTTTTGCTGTGGTAACCAATGTATGAGCTTATTAATGCTAAGTTCAAAATTTTTACGGTGTGAATGGCTCAATATTAGCTGATTTGTGGCACACACATAAAAACAATATAACTATTCCTCAATAGTTACATACTCTTACTAGAGTCTGTTTCCACACTAAAAGGAATTATTAGTAAAATGAAAACTCAGAGACGATGTTTTTGCAATCAGAATGGATATAGTACTATTACAACACGGTCAAATGGAATTGGTATGACCAGAAAAAGAGACTTGGATCAACTAGAAAAAATAATGTGAATTCTATAATTGCCAAACTTGTGACTTTACCAATATTATTGTCTAAATCTATTTTAATAAATGAACCAGCAAAATTCCTTGAGAAAGAGAGAGGTCAAGCAACAGCATTTACCAAATATTCACCTAAAATTCTGGAATAGGAAGATCTTAAGATCAAAATCAGTGAAGTGGAAAAACAAATCACCAAGACACCATGATCTTTTCCAACAATGGTCCCAACATGCATAGACTAGATGTTGGAACAACTAATGGTGGTCCATATCTAGATCAAATCTGAGTTGGATAAGTACCAATTTGGTAGTTAATCCAACTGAATTACTTTAAAAATACGAAATTATTTCGCAACGCAAGTGACTGCCAAAATGTTCAGTAAGGAAATCACAAACCTCTGAACCTGGAAGCCACACTGCCATTAGACATGTAAGGATACACCAAAATCCTTTCAGTAGGAGTGGCACAATAACCGATTAACCGAAGCAAGTTACGGTGAACTGCCAAGCTGATCATTTCTAATTCAGTCCTAAATTGTGACTCCCCAAAAGTTCCAGCTACATCCTTTAGCCGTTTCACAGCTAACATTGTCCCATCTCCAAGCTTCCCCTTGTATACATTGCCAAACCCTCCGACACCAAGTATGTTCTTGGAGCTGAAGTTGTCAGTAGCTTGTTGGAGCTCTCGGAAAGTGAAGTTTCTTAGATTACCTAAGCTCATCAGTCCCTCTTCCTTTTTCTCTGCAGCAAAAATTAAAGACCCCTTTTGAGATTTTAACCAGTTAATTTTGTTTTTCGTTGATATTATCTAATGTAAATGTGGTGTTACTAACCACTGATGTTAAGGATCATTAGGTTCTTCTGTCTCTTTCTGTAAAAAAGGAGTCCAGAGGCAATCAGTATGAGAGATGCAACACTGAGGCTAACACCAAGAGCAATTGCTAATTTATGGGAACTGTGTTTCCCTGAGAAAAAACGTAAGTATTAAAACGAACAAGATAAATAAGAGGTTTAAATTCATGAATGAAAGGGTTTATGTTAAGAAAGTCACCAGGTGATGAATTTAGGGAGAAGGAAAGAGAGGCAGAATTGGCTGATCCAGAACAAACACCAGCGGAACTGCTTCCACAAATCAACGGATTCCCCACAACACTAAATTCATGATTCAACAACAGTGAAACAGGAAGGAAAATCAGAATACATAAAAACAGTGACTAGAAAAAGTAAAGGGATTTGGTTTTTTATGTTTTTTGTTTTTTTGGTTAGAAAAATCATACTTGAAAGTTCTGGCTGGAAACTTGGGAACTGGTCCACTGAGATTGTTATAAGACAAGTCTCTGAAATTATTACAGTAACAAACAAACAAAATAATTCATTAACTATAATTTTTGATGAATATTTATGTTCCCAAATCCGAAAATTTCAACTCATTACAGGTTTTTCGATTTTCAAGACAGTGAAACAAAACAAAACCATACTCACAAGAAAGCAAGCTGAGGGATTTTGGCTAAAGAGACAGGAAAAGGTCCACTCAAACTATTATTGTTCAGCCTTCTACTCCATTACATGACAAAACAAACATAAAGTACATAAGGTTACCTAAACAAATACTTCAGAAAATTAAAACCCATTTAAATTTTTGACATAGGCATTCATTATCATCTTTCAATTTCCTAAATACTTACAGATATTGGAGACTATTTAGCTGACCAAGAGAGCCAGGGATTACACCAGATAGTCTGTTGTTAGAGAGATCCAAAGTCTGAAGTTTTGGAAGAGTGCCAAGCTCAGTTGGGATCTCTCCAGAAATGTTGTTGTTCTGCAATAACCTTCAGATTCCCAGCAACAAAAAATAAAAAATATAAAAGCAGTAAGTATCAAAGAAACATATTGCATAAATGAGATTGTGAATTTTTAAACGAAAAGTTCGTCAAGGAAACAGAGAAATTATAACAACTGCAGAAGTCAGACCTGCAATTTTACTTTGTCTACTTTACCTTCTCCAAAACATTCAAAGCAAAAGTTTGAAAACTAAAGAAAAAATGGTCTCCAACCAACATAATCAAAGAAAGCAAAATATGATAAGTTTTCTTACACTTGGCGAAGATTGGTGAGATTTCCTATTGCTCCAGACAATGTTCCAGAGAGATATTGGCTTGGAGATCCCCTGCAAAACCCAGAAATGACACTGATCAGTTTCTGTAAAGCTTAAGACTATAACAAACATTGAAATCAACCGAATAAAAATAGGAACTTACAGGCCTATAACGACATTTTCAGATGAACAAGTGATCATAGCCCAACTACAAGGATCCACAGAATCTTCATCCCAGTTCTTTAAAACTCCATATGGATCATTCAATGCTCTCTTTATACTCGCCAAAGATTCCACTATAATTTAAAAAGAAAACAACCCCATACAAACATTCAACATAATTCCTATTTTCAAAGAAGAAAGATAAAAAGAAAGAGTTCTTACCTTCATGATTTCTAGGCTCATACGAGAGAACAACCAGAGAAAAATAGGAAATAAAGTAGAAGAAGAGGAGAAAGAGTCTAGACATAGCCATGGTTTATAGAAAGCTTTAAGTAAAGCTTTAGCTCTCTCATATAGCCGGTGTTTTTCTGATCATAAACAAACACATAAAAAAACAACAAAACAAAACTTGTTTTCACAAACAGAATATGAAACTGAACTGCAAGTCAAAATTGCGTCTCTCCTTTACTTCTTTTTTCCTCTCTTTGTTGTTTTGAGTGTTGTTTTCTCTCTTTCTTGGGTTTTCCACTCTCTTTTTCTTTCTTTTTCAGTCAGCTGCTCCACTCTCTCCACACCACCTTTAGGAAGCCATGCTATAACTGTGTAAGAATATTGTTTATCATGGAATCACACTCTTTATACGGGAAGTGAAAGAGAAATTTTATTTTTTAAATATAATGCTTGTCTCTTGTCACTTCCATTAAAAAAGTATTTTCGTCTCACAACTGGTAAAGCATTAAAAAGAGAAAGGGCGAATGAGAGAGAGAAAATCAGGTTGGGTTGATACGGATTGTCAGGTGCGGGTGCAGAAATTGAGAGAGAAGCGTATGTAGATATTGTAATGTATAAACCTGACAGAATTGGTGGAAACTAGACAGAAGTAAACAAGAGCACTGCATCAAATATATGAACTTATTATTTGTTTTCATTCAGCTAAAAGGGTAGAATACAAAAGAATTAGTTTGTCACAATATCTTATTTAATTTTAATATTTTTATTATAATTATGATGAAAATTTTGAATAAAGTAGAAGGGCGTAATCTAAATGTATGGTAGCATGACCCTTGTTTTGTTTTGATCGTTCTTCACCTTCAATTTGCATTTTTGTTTAAATCATTACTCTCCATTTCTTTGGAATTTAATTTAATTTATTTTCTTAGATTTTTATTGGTATTTTGTGATTTTTTAATTGGGAAAATGGAAATATATCTTCTAAGTAAGAACTGACTGAAAAGTAATATATAAAATTTTTAATTTTTATGGTCTTGATTACTCGTGGTGTTGTTATTGTTGCTGCACGAAGCATATATGCTCTGCTCTGGATAAATTGCAGAATTTCGCCCTCCAACACTCAAAGAGATTCAGCCACTGATGGGACTTGGTCTGGGGAGCAGCAAGGAATACTTTACTATTTTTAAAAAAATAAAAATTGATATAAATATTACAAATTATTGTAGCAAAAATAAAATGAAATAATATTATAAACTATTCATCATTATAAGCTGTTGGATTGGAGGGTAGCATCATGTGCAACACAACGAAATATTGATTTTATTTAATTTAATTACATGGATAAAGTGGAACGAATTTTTAAATGAGGAAATTCGTGGCTACACATTTAAAGTAATGATTAGAGAACCTTGTATTCAATTAATAAAATACTAATAACATAAAAAGATGTTAGCTACTTCTTCAGGCTCTCTTTATCTTCTTAGAATATGCAAAAGGCAGCAATGGGAGGTCTAGCTTTTCCGGGAAAATCCTAATTATGCACGGGTATTTTTTTTTTTTTTTTTCTGGAGAAATAAAAAATAATTTTAAATTAATAGATTAATTAATAAACTTGATCGTTTGATTAAATGTTTTAAGGCATGAATATCATGAAGCTTACCAATGGCAACTATCATTTGGGGCATTGGTAATAAAGTTTGGTTGCTTGTTTTAAGTATTATTCAAAGCACTTGTAGATATTCAAAAGTGCTTTTATGCAAAGAAGTCGTACTCTGAAACTAAAATGCATTATACATATACGTATTCAAATACTTTTGTAAAAGACACATCGAATAAAAATACTTCTAATGAAATTATTTGTATACCCATTTGCAAAATTGAGATTAATATTTTTGTAAATTCACTATTTCTTCAACAATTATTAGTCACAAAAATTTAAGTGGGCAACTGGAGATGTCATTTGTAAATATATGCTCTTTGGATAATTAATATTATTTTTTGTTAGCATATTCTAAGTTCCAAATGCAACAGACCATATGCAAAATCATTGTAGATGAAAAGGATAGTAGTTCTTGTTTTGTGGGTAAAATTTATTTTCTCTTTCATTTTTATCTAATTAATTAATAAATTAATTAACAATATATAGTTCTTTCGCTGTTTTCTTTCTTGTTGTCACTGCTGCCGGTTTTTATTGTCATATAATTGGTTTTGTAATGTTCTTCTTCATAGGCCCACTTTGCTCTCTATAGTTTGAGACTTTACCATGCATGTCTTCGTCACTTCGCATTCAATGCCTCCTTTTTCTTTTTTATATTCATCAATTTTCGTGTGTTATTTCTTTCTATATATATGATTGGTTTTCATTGCATTTGTTTAATTGATCACTAGAAGTTGCCTCAAAAGTGAACCCACTGTGTTTTTGGGTTTTGGTTCTTGGTTGGTTCCAAAGCATAAATCAAATCCTGAATCAACCTTAATAATTGGCAAAGGTTTCCTTTATTGTTATCGATAAGATGTAACAATGTCATTCTATTCCTATGAATAGTCCATGGAATATATGTCCGAGAAGTGTGATCTCGAATACTATAAAGGATTTTAATCTTTCCCATTTGACATTAATTCATATTTTATTGAGATAATAAAATAAAATTCAATCTTAATAATTGGTACCAAAACTAATATCAGAATTCTATTCATGTACATGAAAAAAAAAATTTATAATATAAATCAAATAATATAATGTGTAAAAGTTCTTTGAACCCATTTAATAAGCACAAATTGGTTTTTAATTAAGATTGATAAAGTCTAATTCTATTAAAAGTAAAAGATAAAAATTCGTATGTTATCAAGTCTTATTAACGAACAAAATTATTGAAATAAAAGGATTTAAGTACTAACAAAAGGGAAAGTTCTCTCTAATATCATCAAAGTGAGAATGGGAAATTTTGATAGTTGTACCATGTAGCTTCCAAGAAATTCATAAGGCCAATGGTGCTTTAATTCTTTTCTATAGATTAAGGGATTGTGGAGAAGCACAAGAAAAAAGTACAAGTCAGAAGAAAAAGAAAAGGCAAAAGCAGAAACAAACACAGAGTTGACAAGCTTTCAAAGCCAAAACCCATCATCATCTATTTCCT
The DNA here is from genome assembly GCA_035221805.1 of Trichilia hirta. NCBI lineage: Eukaryota > Viridiplantae > Streptophyta > Magnoliopsida > Sapindales > Meliaceae > Trichilia > Trichilia hirta. The sequence goes on along the minus strand of JAWDEX010150555.1, from coordinate 8,551 downwards.
TGTAGAGATATGTGAGTAAGAACAATATATAAATAAATTTTAAAAAATTAAATATATTAAAAATAGAGATTATTACACAAAATCTTCGTTGGAGTGCGGTTATTCCTTTGTTCTTGTTGCTCTTCCTTTCCATGCGGCGTTGGTGTCCATAGATGGAATTGATTTCTAATTTTTTTTTTTTTCTTTTCCCTTTGGGCTATTTGCTCTTTCATTCAGTGCTTAAAAAGGGTAAAAGTAAAAGCCAATCAAAAGTGCTTCTAAATGGTTTTAAAAAAGCTAAAGTTGGCACCCGTGACTGACCTTGTTCACCGCGTAACTTAGCTTTTCAAGACCCCTGGCTCTTCATTCTTTGTATCCTATGGTAAGTAAATTTTAATCCAATCTTTTAAGAGAATAATCTCTATTAGTATACTTTTTAAGGATATTAATTTTATTAGATTAAAAGAAATGAATTATGCTTAGAAATCCATCCTTTTATGTGGTCGAATATGGATCATAAAAAATAATTTATTTATTATTATTATAACTATCAAAATAATTTTTTATTCTTTATTTTTTCATAAGATGTGGGTTAATTTCTTTTTTGATAAAAGGAGTAAAAATTATAAGCATACAAATCATAATCATACTTTAAAATATAGAAAAATTTAAAATATAGAAGCTTAAGAAGCCTCCCTTTTATTATTATTTTTTGATGCGTTTTGAAACTTTTTAAATTCTTCTCAACTCTCTTAATCCTCTCAAGATGATATTGCAATAGAATAACAAATTTAAAAAATTAAGTCAAATAAAAAATTTTTTATTTATAAGTATTCTCTTATCGAATAATAACCTTTTAATTTTAGAAAATTAACGATTATTACTTACTTTTAATACAACAGTTTTTAAAATTAAAAAATCACTAAAAAGAGTTATACCCACTAATAAAAAAATTAAGAGTCATCTTAAGAGTTATTCATGGCCACTAACTTATAACATTAATGATCATGAAAAACTTACAGAAATCACCTAATCTAGAAAAATATATCGACTAAATTATATAAATATTTTATAAAACTATAATTAATATGTTAATAATAAAAAAAATAAGAAACAAAATAATATATTATATTCGAGACTACTCTTTATTTAAAAAAAAATAATCACATCTTGTCCCACCCCATATGCTTTTTTTTTTTTATTTCATTTAAATATCCTAACAAATACTAATTGTTTTTTGCTTGCTTCTTTCTCATTTGATAGAATAACTTGAGTTCCTAATTAATTTGTACAAAGTTAACCAAGACCATTCTTGCCTCCAGCATGCGACCTAAGAGTTTCTCATAATTTACCCTCCTAATTTGCATACACCACATTTTTTAGTGTAACAAAAATTTTATAATTACATTTTTTTATTACCCATAAATTTTTTCCTAGTACCCACAATTTTCAATTCATACATTATACATTATAACTAAATCTCTGTCTGTCTCTCTCAATATATACATATAACAAGAAAATTAATGAGAGTAAAGATATATTTTATTTATTCTGACTATATTCTAAATTTTAAGTGTTTGATCGTCAATTTGGTAATGGGTAATCCCCAGCCCAACCATCTGGGCAAACAGGTCAATAAGAAGGACAATACTAAAAGTACCTTGTAGATTTTCTTAGTCCACCCATGTTTAATATTTGAAGGTGCAAACTATGAGTACGATGGGTGTATTCAGAAAAATAACAGATGCATTTGAACTTCTAATATGTGTATTCAGGTGCATTCAGATTAGGTCACCGCAAATCCATTGATTGCAACCCAGCAGTACAATTTTGTAGATCACTAGTGCTTAATTTGGAAGAAGGTTCAAATACAAAGAAAAGCCAAAACTTAAAAATGCAGAAAGGTGGAGATAACCAACAGATGAATTAAGCAGGTTTTGTATATGGTGTTTGGGAAAGAAGCACTTTTTATTTAGTGCTTATTGGGAAGCAGGTTCAAACAATAAACAAAATGACATAAAAGTTCCATTTAAAATTATTAAAATACCTACCACTGAAAAAAACTTCAAATGCAAACAAAACTTTAAATTGAAAAGGCACAAGTGGCTTTTGAGTGAATATGTAAATGGGTCTGTTTTAATTGTTATTGTCGAAATGGAAACACTTTCCCTTTTAGGAAAATTGTTTTGCTTTTTCGACATAGATATATGGATTGCAGCTGTATGGATTGAGACTGGGGCTTAGCTTAAATTAACCAACTGGTATTAATAATTTCATCAAATAATTACAACAAAAATGGATGAATTAGCCTTAAATTAAATTAATCAAAAGGAAAGTGATTGCAACAAAAATATGAATCTAATAAGGCTTCATGATCTAATTCTATTAAAGCAATGGCATGAATTTTAAATCCGTCCTTTGAAATCCATCGTATTATTATAATTTTATAAAAATAGGATTAAAAATATGAAATTCTTGCAAGAATTATTTGTATAAATTGATATAGAAGTATTATATAATAATCATATATCTTATATTTTCACAAAAAAATAAATAAAATTTTTTAAAATATGATAATTATATATCAACTTTATATTAAAAATTTATATATTTGATATTATTATTTTATAAATTATAAATAATAACCATATTTTTATGATAGACAATAAAATTTCTTAAAATGAAAAAAAAAAAATTAATACAAAATAGAACAACTTTTATCTAGATATTTAGTTAAATTAAGTAGGAAAAAAAATTATAAATGTCAAGATAATAAGTTGATCAACTATTTGTATTGATATTTTAAAAATTCTTTTTCAACAACTCCAATAATAATGGAAATACATAAATTGTTTCATTGCATATTCTCTATTTTTTTATTTTAATATGATTCTATCTAGTTGGTGCTGAGTCTGTTCCCAACAGGATGCCGTGAATCACGACAAATCTTCACAGATAAAAATTAGCAAAATTTAATACTAATTACAATCATTGATTAGAATATAATATCCATGGATTCATTGGGTGGCATATTTTAGTACAGTGATTGTCCTATACTCTTTCTAGTTTTATGTTACAATTTTAAATAAAATATTAACAACCAAGTCATTAAATATTAAATTTTTGTTTATAAATAATAATTTAACAAATAAATCCCTAATTTTTATTAAAATAACTGAAATAATTATTATTTTTTGTATTAAAAAATGGGGATGTCAACTCATATATATATAAACACATGAATGAATTGAACCTTATGAAATTCAATAATTATAAGGATAATTTTGTTACAAATAAATAAATAATGTACTTATTTTTGGAACATAAAAGTTTAAGAATCCGAATAATAACGTTTTTTAAATTTAATATGTAAATTAAAATCTATTACGAAAAAAATTAGTATGATAATACAAAATTTGAAATATGTAAATAAAAAAATTGTAAGATACAAGTCCTACCTCTTAGTTGGTGGGTTGTTTCTACTGTCTTGAGCCCAGTCCATTATCCCATTTGACCTTGCAACAAGAGACAAACAATTTTATTAATAAATAATTCACTGAATATCTGATAGATTTGTCGTTACACTTAATTGTTCATACACATAAATCCAAATCTTTTTATTACTAAATTTATTTAATTTAATTAATCGGAAATTGAACAACAACTTCTTGGTTTGCTCAGTAGGTTATGAATTTTTTTAATTCATTTATTTATTGTTTCTTCTTGTAGTTTGATCCATGAATAGATTGTGATGGGTAACCATAGTGGGTGCATTCGATATCTATGTTTATACATATCTTTTGGGAAGTGGGGATTGCTGAATTTAAATAAAAAATATATTTTTTAACCATATCTTTATATACAGAATAATAAATAATAAAGAAAATTATTTAATTAATTCAAAAGTGATTATTTAATAAAATTAATTGAAATAAAATACATGCAAAAATCGAAAGGCACGCATGACTTCTTTATATATATATATATATATATACGGGCGTCGACAAAAGTTTGTTTACAGTAATAAAAACTATTTTATAAATTGCGTTATTTAATCACTTTTTATTTAAAGTAAATTTTTTCGGGTGATATATTTATACCGCGGTGAATAAATATTAGTTAATTTTATGACTCGTGTAATGAGACAAAATTATATATAGATTAATTTAACCACAAGCGAAAAATACGAGATAAAAAAATATATTTAAAATCTAAAATTAGAAAAATATATTTAAAATTTATTTTATTTCATCACAAAATCACCAATTTTCAGTTTTTATAGTCATTTAATGATTGTTTAATGTTGATTAAATTGTTTGAACTAAACATAAATTTTAACATTAAATTCAAATCCATATATAGTTTTTTAATGTGTAATTTGGAACGAAAATAAATGGTGATATTAATTATTAAAAATATGTTAAAATCATTGGATTGGTTACCAAAATTGATCTATTAATATATTATTCAACTTAAACTTAAAATTCGAAATATAAATTTTAAAATTTAATTTTTATTTAATGTTGTTTTTAAATTTTGTGTTTAAAGCTTTAAAACAAAAATTTAAGTTTTAAATTTTAAATTTATCTTAAACAGTATCTAAATGCAGGGATGCCTCCAATCTTTCATTTTCGATTATTAAAAAAAAAAAAAAAAATCCATTTTATTAATAATACTCTGTCTCAAGAGCTGTGCAGAAGTGCTCCCTTTGGATCTTGCTTCAATCAAAAATTCAGCGAGCCTATGTAAGTTTTTCTGAAATAAAATTGTTGAGTTATATAAGCATTAGATATTTTTTTAACTTAATTTTTAATTATTAGATATTATGAATTTAATAATTATTATTTTAATTTTCGTACTAGAAAAATTATTTTTTTTGTCTTACTCTATGTTCCTTTCTACATTAATATTCAAAACTTATTTTAATTTTAATTTTGATTATTTATTTTATTCTTTCTTTTAATAATTTGAGTCAAATTTAGTTGATATTATAATCATATAAATAATAAGAGACTAGATTATAAAGTTTGACTGTTTTGTTATATTATTAAAACTCAAGATAGAATTTTACCTATATCACACTTTCTCCATTATTCCTCATTTAAACCAGAAGTGCATACCACGCGCTTATATGCAAAGCGAGCTAGTAGCAAGGCAAGCGTATCAGCTTTAAGATCAAGATCAGTCGCCACGTGGACGAACTCCCGTTGCTTAACGCACAAATAAAATTCCTAATGCCACTCCACTTTTGACTATCGCCAGCCCATTGCCCTCGTCGTGTCCTCCATAAATTCTCTCTTTCCGCCTTCCTCTCCTTCTCACACAAAGCTTACCGTCTCTCAAATTCTCTCGCAAAACCAGTTACTGCTTCGTTCCTCCGTCTTTCAGCTCCGCTCCCATTATTTCTCTTGCTTTTCTAGTTTATTTTCCATCAATAAATCTGTACGTCAAAGCAAAAGGGTTTTCTTGGATTCTCTCAAGCAATAGGCCTCTCTCTCAAAATACAGTGAGTTTTCTAATCTAGGGTTTTGGTTTTAATCCTTTTAATGCTGATGATATGATCGAATACCCATTATTACTTTCTCGATTGTCTGTATTGGGTTCTTGATAGTCTCTTAAATTGTTTTTTTGTTTGTTTCTGCAGGTGTGTTTTTTCTTTTTCCTTTGATCGGTATTCAATATTGTAATCTGCTGTGTTTGGTTTAACCGTTTGCGTTATATCGGAAATCTGAATTTGGTTTTCTTCTACAGGTTTTAGAAGTAGCGTGAATGTTTTAATGGAGATCAAAGTTGGTAAAAAGAAGTCCAGTATTAGTAGTGGCAATTCTATTCAATACGAAGTTCCCCTCGGTTACATCATTGAAGACGTTCGTCCCAACGGAGGCATCGAGAAATTCCGATCTGCTGCTTACTCTAATGTAAGACAATCTATCTCCATTGATGGCAACATTCAATTTTTTTCTTTACTTTTTGTCAGATTTATTGATATTGTTCTTGTTTGTTCCTCAGTGTGTGAGGAAGCCATCCTGATACTTTCCGGACAAATGCAGCCTTCTGTAGAGTAGGATTTTTCACTTTCTTTATTGTTTTTTCCAAATTTTGAAAGTTAAAGAAACAAGCTCTCTATAATGATTCTCGGAAACTCGAAAACAAACTCAGTCATGGCTGTCGACTCCCCACCTCCTTCTCCGATTGGATTCGAAGGCTTTGAGAAACGTTTGGAAATTACTTTCTCACCTCCACCCATTTTCACTGACCCATTTGGGCTCGGCCTCCGCGCTCTGACTCGTTCTCAACTGGACTCAATCCTTGAACTCGCTAAGTGCACCATCGTGTCTCAGCTCTCAAACACTGAGTTCGATTCTTATGTTTTGTCCGAGTCGAGCCTCTTTGTTTACCCACTGAAGATAATCCTCAAAACTTGTGGTACAACCAAACTGCTTTCAGCAATCCAGCAAATTCTCAAACTCAGTGAGTCACTCTCACTCGGTGTTTCTTCTGTGAAATACTCACGTGGCAGCTTCATTTTCCCTAATTACCAACACGCCCCTCACCGGAGTTTTTCTGAAGAAGCGTCCACTCTGAACGAGCATTTCGGACATTTGAACGCTAAGGCCTACGTCATCGGCGATCCAAATGCTCCTAATCGCAACTGGCACATATACTCGGCGTCCAAAGAGAAGGCGTCGGATGATGTGGGTATTACAATCGAGATGTGCATGACCAGCTTGGACCGCAAGAAAGCTGCGGTTTTTTTCAAAAACTCGACTGGCGCTTCTGCAGTCAATGAAATGACGAAAATGTCCGGGATCAATGAGATTATTCCGAGTCACGTTATCTGTGACTTTGAGTTTGACCCCTGTGGGTACTCCATGAACGGAATCGACGGTTCAGCGTTTTCTACGGTGCACGTGACCCCAGAGGATGGTTTCAGCTACGCAAGCTATGAGGCGATGGGATTCGACCCTGGGTTGGTGGGATTCGAACCGCTGGTCAAGAGGGTCCTCCACTGCTTCTCACCACATGATTTTTCAGTTTCCGTCACTTGCGATAGCGGGACCCAGTGGTGGGCACTGGATGGTGGTGACCTGGATGGTTACAAGTGCGAGACCGTGGTGAAGCAGGATCTGCCAGGTGGAGGATCCATCGTTTACAAGACTTACACTGTTGAGTGCAAAGGGTACGCAGCCAGCAGTCCTGCTAGAGTGACGACCAAGAATTGCTGGAAGGAGGTGGCAGAGGAGGAGGAATCCGGCGGAGGTGCGGTGGTTTGTTCATGTGTTTCTCCAGCTTAGCTTCCATCAATAGTCTGATTGTCTGTCTCTGTGTCTGTCACAACCAGTCAGAACAGTAACAAATAATATGTTGTTTTTTGTTATTTTTTATTTGAAGTTTGAATGTTTTCTATAATGGTTCGTCTTATGTTATGCAAGTTGTGTGGTCGTTTTAGACCTTTTGTTTTGTTATGGATATTATAATAAAGAGTAGGCCTCATTTTAAGGGATTATTACATGGTTGTTTTCTCCTCAATTTAGTAATTAATTTTTGTTAATGTTGTCTTTGTGGTCGTTCAAGAAACTTCTATTGTTTGCGGATTTTGTGTCTCATTCTATTTTCTTGGGCAAGGTTATGGTGCATGAGATCCCAAGATGTTTGAATGAGTGCGCAACAAGTGTAGGAAATGATAGCACAATAATAATATGATGACGGGAGCAAAATCTCATGCATATGTTTAGTGGAAATTTTCCCTGAGAAAATTGGATAGTACCAGTTTTGCCAAAATCATCCAAATTTAATTGTGCGCTAAAATTGTCCAAATTTTTTTTTTTTTTTTTCTGTGTCTGTGGGAGTGTGTGAATTTTACTAATAAGATATTTAATATAATAATTAATAATAATTTTAATCTATTAAAAATATATTTAATAAACATAAAAATTAATTATTTTAAAAACATAAGTTGGCAAAATTATACACATACACACATATGAACATTACAATAAATGCATTATAATACTAATATATAATACAATTAAACATAATAAAGTATAAATTCCATTAGAAATCTATAACAATCGTAGCACACTAACATTTTGAAAAAATATTTTACACGAATTGCAATTGAATGGGTTCTTTTCGTTAATTAGGTGATATGTATAACTTGAGCCTTTAGTAATATTTCCATAGCTCTTTCAACATTTTTTATCCTCTCCCTCTCCCATGAGTTGATCCTTCAAATTATGATTGCAATAAATCTTCGGTTTAGAATGAAGCAAACCCGACTTGAGACTTTTAAATTTGAAATTGAGAGTTCTTAGATTTAAAAGATTTATATAATAAAAAAATAAAATTCATATCCACTACATACTGAATTTTTAGTGGAAGAGAAAAAGCATAGATAACTATCTACCTTTTATATATAATAAAATAAAAATAAAAATAAAAATAAAATAACCACTGCCAAAGGAAAATGAGTGGAGAGTTGGGGAAAAGGGGATGAAAGATGGGAGAGTTAAAAATAGGGAATGAAAGATTAGTTTGAAGATATATATATATATATATATATATATATATA
>JAWDEX010150499.1:0-22723 GCA_035221805.1 Trichilia hirta | reverse complement strand
TATATATATATATAATTGCTACGAAGGAATCATAATTTGATTTTCCTGCCGACATGGGTTTCATTTAACTTGGACTTTGAGTGCTCGCGCTTTGACTCTTTTGTATGAGACCCTACTTTTGTGGTTTACATGACTTTTTTTCTTTTCTTATTCCTGTACTGTTTGGGATTTTGATATTTTGAATTTGGAAATTGTTTTCCGGATTGCTTCCTTGGAAATCTAGCATGTCTTGATGCTTTGGATGCAAGAAAATTGAATATTTATTATCGTTTGATTGCTTTTCTTTAGTTGGGTGAAGTTTGCTAGTGTCAAAAAGTAAAGATAAAGAATTCACATTCTTCATTCTTTCTTATGATTTAGACCATGTTTGACTGTTTGAGAAAGTAATATTTTGTTATTATTGGCTTTGATTTGTGATCTATGTAAACCAATTATCTAATTTAGTGAAGGATTACAACATTCGATTCAACAAAGGAGACAAGCTATCTTGTCTTATGGCCTTTTGCCTTGAACTACGCCTAAAGTATAGTTTAAAAGCGCCTCATCAATCTAAAGCTTCTATATTTTTTAACCATTAAAGACCAAATTTCAGTCTTGTTAATGATGGTGTTATTTATCACTATTACTTTCTGCTACGTGGCTAAAACCTCATTTTGGGTGATCAAATTGTATAAAATATTAACTTGCTTTTGAAAAATGAGTGGTTAGTTTCTATTCTTTGTCTTTTTTTATCATGCCATTCTTGAAAGAGTAACAAAAGCAGAATTAGCTACTAAAATGCAATTCAGCTTCTGTGTGGCAGACTGTGATAATATTTTCTTGACAGGCCAGGGAGGCCATCTTTTAGTTTATCAGAATAAATTTTGGTTGGTGTCAACTGTGCATCGGCCAGATTCAGAAGAGCCACCTTATGCGAGTTCTGTGTACACAGTGTTCTCTGTGTAGTTATCACAAAAACATTCTTTATCTACTTAGCAGTAACCTGTCTTGCTCGCTGCAGCTAAGCAAGATATAGATTCAGTTAGTTGAAGCAGGGTGCCTGTATTGGATTTGAAGAGACAGAGATCATTTTGAGGTATATCTGTTGGGGAAGCTAACCTGACTACTTTCACGTTCTTCTATACAGAAACAAGTGAAAGGATCTTAGAATGCACTCACTAATTTAGAGTACATTGTTGTAAGGTTTGAATGATGGCATCCTATTGGAGTGTAGTACGGAGGCTAGCATTCCTTTCTAGAAGTCCCTGAGGCTATGGAGTCTGTCCTGAGTTGTTAGGGACAGCAGCGGGTCCTTTATCTTTCAATAATAAGTGCTAATAAACTCAACAGTTTCCTGGAAATTAAGAACCAAATTAATTCTGGAAGTTTTGAATGAACAGAAAATTTTGATAATAAACTGCATTACCTAAATATTTGTTCCCGAGATACTGTCGAAGAAAAATGAGAAGATATGCCTTTGACATCCGAGATCTTTTTCTCGAAAGATTATTTTGATGTTAAAACAAATCACAGCTGTTGTTTTTTCCTGATGCATTGCCAAACTTGATTGTTTATTTTTATATTTCATTTTATATAAAGTCTTAAGAGAGCACTGCTGCCATATTGCCATACTTGAGTGCTTTATGTTAGAACACTAAAAACAATAAAAGTGCTTATATTATACTTTCACTCGCCTGAGCTTAAGCTTGTGGCCGGTACCTAAAATTTAGGAGCATAGAAGATTCCAATCTGGTTTGTGCTTTGCTTGAGTGACGCAAACCTCATGTATACAAAACTCTAAATTTCAACTGCTTCTGTTTATTGGAAATTTGATGAAATTTTATGGAGTTAGCTCCTTTATATATATATATAAAGATAGATATATAGATAAGTAGATAGATAGAGAGAGAGAGAGAGAGAGAGAGAGTCACAGAGTGTATGGAGCTAACTCTATTGTTTGAATTAAGAACTCTATTGTAGGTCAAAGAGCAAACTGCTAAATGATTTGCCTATTACTCAGATATGATTTGTGTTGCTGACAGGGTAGGTATCATGCGAAGAATACATGTTGAATGGTTTTTGCCACGTGCTGAACTTTTCTTTGTATGACACAAACAACGCAGAAGTTATTTTCTCCTAAGTTTTAAAGGCAATTGAATTTGTTTGTTCAACCGGTTAAACAGCGAGCTTCGGATCAAACCCAAACATGTTCTTCATATACCTGATGTTGGCAACTTGCCATTATGGAATTACAAACTCAGGTAATACTTATCATTTCTTCTTGTCAGCTGAGCTGAGAACTTGATTAGATGAAATGTTCTATTTATCACCAATAATAGTAGCCTTGTTCTATGACCACGTTTCCTGCATCTCTCTTTAAATGGGAGCATATTCAAATATTTTACTGGTCAGAAATTTGTTATCACATCTTTTATCTGAAATGTGTCAAAGCATAAGTTCTGCCTAGCAGGCCAAATAGGCAGATAAGTCCCCTAAGATATAGTGCTTTCATAAATATATCATGCGGCCTTGGAGATGCTGTTAATCGTTTAACTGTAGCCATCTTTAGCCAAAGGAACTGTGCAGACAAAGGAAATTAGCAACAAAAATTATAATTGTTAGTGTATACCCTAGATTTAATTTGTGTTATCGGTTTTAAGGTCTATGATCTTCTATTATATTAACTATCAATAATGAAAGAAAGAGTTGTTATTTAGTTGTTTATTTATATAAGTAAGTTGCTTACTTTGTTATGCCAGACAAATGAATAAAGTATTTATGTAAATTATTTAAATAATTCATCTAATCGTTAAATGAAATTTATCGAAGATGTTCTTACGCAAGTGATATTGGTTGGACAATAATATCAACTAGTAAGCATATTAAATGTCTTCGGTAAATATTATGAGAGGATATTAGTGTGAATAACAATAAGAGTCATATCACAATGGTATTAGTATAGATTAATAGTTAGAAAACTATTTTTCGAATATGACTAAAGAATAATAAATCAGATAGTAAGCATGTAATCAATGATTTATCGTAAAATTGTACTAACGTGTAATGTAATCTTTTAATATGAGATATTATAGTAAGATCTTTTATGAATGCATATAGTTTATATGGTGTATAAATACAGAACTAACTATGTGCTATATAATAAAGTCGATTTGGTTATTTGTTATTTATTTAGAAAGTTTGCTGATAGTTAAGATAGGATCTATTGACTCAATTTGTTAGAATAGGAGTTTTTTTACTAACTATATTTTGATTTGAATTCTTAGACGAATGTTAATAAATATTTGAACTAAAGTTTATAGCCAAAATATTTTAATTTCATATGAAAGAGTTTAGTAGTGACGAATTCAAAACATATCAATCCACGATTTACAAATATATCAAATTTAGAGTTTTGATATTTTATAAACTCTTACTTAATTAAGATTGGATAACGAAATAACATATCTCATATGATATGTACAATCAGTGTAAAATTTGATAAAAAATTTTTTTATTATAATTTAAAAATTATGGTATATTATTAAATGTTACTCATAGTCGTCGAACTTTTAAAGAGTTTGAAGTTAAAAAGTTTGAAACACGTCTATGGCTAATTTATGATAAATCTTCGTGATTACACCAATATCTTTGTGCATTTAAGAAGATACAGACGAGAAAAATATTCTCTATAAAAGGTTAGCACTTTTCAAAGTGCTTGAATTATATATGTTCTTGCATGTATATAACTTAGAAATCCTTTAGCATCGAGCCATAGTATTTCCGTATCATCATCCAGCATGGAGGATAGTTAGCCCGCCCTCAGGTCAATCCATGGTCTAATAATTCACTTGAGGATGCCAATGGGAGGGTGAGAGAATCGTTTTAAACCCTTGCTTTTCTTGTATAGATATATCTATTTCAGCTTTGCTCATCTCAGTTATGTTGAATGTAACAATGATCATGTCTTCAATGAACTTTCTTTGGCTGCAACTCAAAATGTCTGTTTCTGCATTCAAACACCTGTGTTACAGCATATTTGACAAATGTTACATTCTGCTAAAAATTTAAGGATAAATAAGAAACAATTACACTCAGACTACCAAATTCAAGTACAAATATCATAGTTTTGATCATCAATGGGGTCTTCACCCACAAACCACAAGACAATTCTAAATATCAATCTAAAACTACAAACCTAATTCATTAGTTACTACTATCACTATTGTTATTGTTTCCATTGTCATTACTTCTATGATGATTGCTAGCATTCCCAGTTCTTCGTCCATGTTTCAACTGGGAAATCTCCAACTGAGTCTTCATAAAAAACTGCATCCTTTGCAATTCCAGCTCTTTAGCAAACTTCATCCTCTGCTTCTCCATTTCCACTACTTGCAGCAGCTTTCCACTCTCTGCTTGCTCATATGCCTCTCCAAATTTCAATATAGCTTGTGTCAACATCCTCACTGAATCACCCCATCCACCTTTATCTTTATCCTTGTCCTTCTTCCCCTTGCTTGAATCGGCCAAGACTCTCTTCCTCTTCTGAGGCGGAAAACTATCCATAGAATCTGCAGATTCCTCATCGGACTCTTCCGACTCTGTCTCCACTGGAGCAGCCACTGCACTTCTTTTCCTCAGTTGTATCTTCTGGCCACCACTACCAAAGACATTACTTTGTTGCTGATTTTTTGGAGCCACCACCATCTGATTCCTCATCCCAACGGGAATTCCCATTGGCACCCTCGAACTCCCTGCTCCAGCTGCTGCTGCAGTAGCTGGAGTTACAGGAATTTTTGCAGTTGGGCCAATTAACTGATCAAGCTTTTCAAAGAAAACCCACTTGCTGGCTCCACCACCAGACATAAGTTTCGCCTTCTCCAACTTATACTTCTTCTTCACAGTATCAATCCGATTCTTGCACTGAATATCTGTTTTTGGAGTTTTCATATAATCTTCTCTGCTACTCACGATATCTGCAACTTCTTTCCAATGTTTCTGCTTCAAATTCCCTCTGCTCAGCTCCAAATACCGCTCTCCCCACGCGTCAATCAACACGGCCGTAGCGCCTTCGCTCCAGCAGTCCTCTCTCCCTCCTCCTCCGTTTCGCTGAGTCGGCAGAGTTAAAGCTAAACTGTTCTGTTGCTGCTGCTGTTGGATTTGTATCGGTGGTGCCGCCGCTACTGTCACCGTAATCCTCCCGTTCGCCGGTGACTGAGATGACGGCGACCCAGTTTCCGTTGGCGACGGATGCGACTGGATCTCATCTTCTTCCTCCATCAGATCTCGCCAATCAGCCGAAAAGGAAAAACAAACAAACAAACAACGAAGAAAGTTAATGTTTTAATGGTGTTTCTTTTGGTTTGGTTTGGTTTTGTTTTAGGGTTGACGGCGTTCGGTGAAGGACGGGACACGTGGAGAGAGGAGTGGGGGAGAGGATAGCTGAGGTGGAAGGATTTGATTGAATGGTGAGGGGAGAACTCCGTCACCGGCGTGAATGTCGTGTTGCCGGCTTGGTTGGTGGAGCAGAAGTGAATTTATCTGAGAATGTGAATTGACGGAAAACGCCATCGGGTTTTGATCGATTTACTGGCTTGTACCTTTCGTTCTGCTTTCCGGCGATGTACCTAAATTGCCCCTTCGATTGTTTTATTTAGTATTTATTTTTTCTTTTTTAGGTTGGATCGAGTTTTCTGGTTTTCTTCATAATGATTTTGAATTTTGGCAAGAGATTTTTTGAAAATGAATTAGAGTTCAAGAGTCAAAAAGACATTTTTGGACACAAATCGTTTGGCATAAAATTTAAATAAATATATTTAAAATTCAAAATTTGAATATGCTAAGTTTTAATTGAGATGTTTAATAATATCCTTAGATATTATAAATATTAATTTATATTCTTGAATTAAAATAATTAATTCATTTAGTAAGATTTTTTTAATTTTTAAAATAATATACAAATTTTTTATTAAGTTATGATTGCATAAAATTTGTTTTATTTTTTGTGAATATTAATTTAATTAGTAAAATATTTTAAATGGTAAATACAAAAATTTAATAAAAAAAAATTGTGTGACGATTTGGAATATGTAAGTTAGTGGTAATATCGTCATTTGGCTTGAGTTAAACTAAAGAAAGACGGGTGAAGTCAAGTCAACTGTGTTTGTTACTGTCCGGATTTTATAATTATTGGATGGAAAATTGGCGAGCCTTGATGTAAGGAACTAGGAGGCAAATGAATGCCCTTGTAGTCTCCACGTGTCAATAGTTGGACTTTGGACGGTTGATATCAGGTAACAGACAGGTGAGACAATCAAAAACATCGACGTATAACCGACACCTGGCGGTAATGGAATCTATTGATTTGTTTATTATGACGTATTGTTGCTGGCATTGATGACGTGGGGCAAATCTGAAATACATAGAGGTGATAAAACCGAAGATAAAATCAGAACTGCCATGGCGGTGACTGTGTTACTGAATACATAAAAAGCGCATCACCAGCGCATTTTAGACGGAACCCTTCAAGCCCGGGATACCCGATTGACGAAGCAATGGTGGTATTTTCTCAATCCTCGTCTAATTGATAGATTGATTTAATATAAAAACAATATTTTGTTTTGATAATTACATGAAATTGATCGATTGAAGTGAAGAATATGCATTTATATGGCAACACTGTTTTTTTTTTTTTTTTTTTTTTTAATTCTTAAGTTTTGATTATACATGATGAAACTCACAGTCAAAGAAAAAAATTTAGAACTATAACAAAAGAGTATAATCCTAAGAAAAAATTTAAAGAAAAAGGAGAAGTTATTCGTTAATAATTAATGCACCCAAATTGAGCAAGACCTTATTTATGCATGGGATGAAGAAGTTAGTTGGTGTAATACATGAAAATAAATTTTGTTGTTTATTTATTAATTTATTTTATTTAACATTTATAATATCAATATTAGTGTTGCAAGTACATTTTACACAAGGAATTCTATTGCTACATTGGAAATTACTTCCGGATTCACTGTTTCTTCACAGTTTTGGGAGCTTGTTATACATATACACCGTGGAAGATGAATATTGTAAACCAGAAAACAAGAAAAACAATTCTATTTTGCGAATCCCTCAGCTTTATACGTGATTTCAGATGCCAGTTAATACTTACATTCTTTTTCTATATGTTTTTGATTAGACGCAGCATAATTTAACTCTTTGGTTGATGCAACAGCAAATTCTTATTCTTAGATGCGAATTCATTGATATGCTACGACTTGATGGAGGAACCTGGTGGGTTGTGGGACTTACTCTTGAGTGGTGGTTCATGCTTTGGATGTCGCAGTGCTGGTCACAATCATATTCTGCGTGATGAATCTTTCCGGGACCTATCGTTCTGTTTCCGGGTACAAAGTAGTGTCTGCCTGCAACCAGGCCTACAATGGTTTCCATTTTTGTGAAGAACAGGAAGTTCCCGTTCACTTTTAAAGGAAATATGCTCTGGATTTCTTCTTTATGACGCTGTACTTTTTCCTATCATTTTAGTAAATATCACGGCAAATGATATGTTCGCAACTTTTGTGTTTCTGCTTAAATTTGAAAAGAAAGCAGATAATTTTTATTAATCGAATCCACGTATTTTATCACTGGTGATTATCATACTAATGAACTGGGAATTATTTCATACGAGTTACTGAATTAGCAAGCTCCGGAAGAGTTTCATTGAAAGTGGGATTCAGAATACACAGTAGATACGTACAGAAAAAACACAGATACAAATCCAAAAAAAAAAAAAAAAAAATGCAAAACACAGCAAACTACCAGATGCAAAAGTCTTCAAATTGGAAAGCAGCTTCTGTTACTCTCCTACTTGACATTTTTTTATCTAACACTCTACTTCCAAAATTTTGTATCCGATATTCTGATACTACGTAACAACGTGATCGTTCGTTTCATGATGGATTACTGCGGTATCACGTTAGTTTGTATATGAGAATCGAGATACAAATATTGTAAGCATCGGTATTACTGTTTGAACACTTTTCAGAAACTCCGAGAAGCATATTGATGCACGGTTCAGTTGAACTAGTCTTATTTTGGTAATTACAGGCTAATGATTAATAAGGGTACAAGATTAAGAGAATCTCCAACGAAAGTTCTTCTCTATGTACAGAAATGAGTGTCGTTGCCGATTCCTTGAGCAAAAAATCATCATTTGTTTCTCTCGTCAACGATCCAAAGCACTTATCAGGATCCTGAAATCATAGAAGCTTGTTAGAAACATGTCATTTTGATTACATGTTTTCTGTGTTTTTTTTTTTTTTTTCAATAAGGAAAACAAGAGAGAGAACCAATCGTAGACAGTCGGACTTCTAGGCTCAGCTTGTTCTAATGTCTCGGCTGTTGATGATTTCCTCCTCGTGAATCTCTTGAAATCTCCAGGTGGTGTTCTCGCTGCATTTCACATGTTAAATAAATCAAATTACGTGTTTGGTAGCGGGGAAAACTGAAAATAATAATAGTTCCTGAACATAAAAATAGAAACTTACGAGTGAAAGGTGTCCCGGGATCGCTAGAGCAGGCAGGAGAATCCAGAACTGAACCGGTATCAATAGTTAAGTTTTTGACATTGGAATTGCTTCGGATAATAGTAATGCTCCTAGTAATCGCGACGTCGTCGGGAACAACAACTGGACGGGATCGTGTAATGGCTGAAAACGAATTATACTTTCTGAGTTTTCCAAGACCAGAATCAGGTGCAGGCCCGGCAATCGTTTCATCCCAAAGCTTATGAAGGAACCCCATGATAAGAATCAAATGATCTAAAACTTCTCTGCGTAACAACCGTAAGAGGGTCTTGAAAATAAGATGTCTTTGTTAATTTTTTTTATCTTGTTTCTGTTTTATGTTTTAACGGTGACCCAAAACGACTGTTACTGAGAAATAGAAGACGGATATGTTGGGATGTTGAAGGGAGAGTTTACTCTTCTTATTCGTTTCTCTTAGTTGGAAGGAATCACGGAGACTTTAGGGTTTTTTATAGAGAAGAAGAAGAAGAAGAAGATAATTAAGGAGCATTTAATATTGATGGCTACGTTGATGCATTGGCTCCGGCTAATATGGCTTCATTTTGAGCCATCAAAATTAAAGAAAATTAATATTGGTCAATTTTTGGTGGGTTTAATTTTTCTTGACTAATTGGTAGTTGATATTTCAAAGCACAATTAATTTTGGTGGATCTTAATTTTTCTATTGTAATTTGTTTAGCTATGTCGTAATTAGTGTTATTTAGTCTCAGATTAAGGATCTTTAGTAATTAGGTTGAATATAATCTACATTAAATTCAATAGTTAATTGATTCTTTACAACTAATTTGGTTTAACCAAAAATATATTTTCCTAACTAGATTAATTATATGAGAAATTCATATAACTATTTATAATAATTTTTAGTATTTAATATAATAATTAATGAGTATTTTTTCTGAATTTTAATAAATTAAAAATTATAATTTCTTAAATATAAAAATCTTAAGAAGTGCCTAAGACAAAACTCATTATATAAAACTATTTCATTTGTTATTGAAAAAGTATTTAACATTGTTTTATAAGTATTTAATTTTGAAATATTTTTACAAATTTCATAATGTTTTTATAAAATATATGTATGCACATGAAAATTAATAGTTTAATTCTGTTTAACTTTTGTGGAATATGATTATTAGGATAAACAAATTTAATTGATTTATGCCTATAATTAGCTAAAGATTATTATAAGTGATGATTTAGCAAAACTCGTAATATTACATCAATTACTATATCACATGTAAATATGAATAATTTTTATTTTATAAAATTAAAATATTAACGTGACAAATAACATGACACAAAAATATAACATAAATAATTATTGAACATATAATGTATTTTAATAAAATTTTATTATTTATTATATCAATTAAGATATTGCTTTGACTTGTACAGATCAAGTACTTTACTTCATTAGTGCTGAGAAATAGAAGTATGTATATATCAATTGAAAGAAGAAATTCTTGCCCTTTGAGACAGCCAAATTGTGGTAAAAGCTAGCTAGCCAGCCAGCCAATGTTGAATGTAGACAGACAATAAAAATAGTGTTAAATTAAGCAATAAAACCCAAGATTCATGGACGATAAAATCAAGAATTAAAAGATGATGGTGATGTGAAGTGATTTGGTCAAGTGGGCATTCATCATGGCCCCACTTTAATTTATTGCATCCCATTTTACACGTCAAGGAGATAAGATTGAAGACCATTCATTCTAATTAATAATTTTTTAATTTCTTCTCTTAAATCTAGGTACTACCAATACTTCAGCATTTCAATGTTTTGAAGCGTGTTGGAGTCATGTGACAAGGATGGTGCGTGGAGTCTAATAATCAATTTTAGGGTTCAATTGTGTTGTTAAAGTTGCAATATTAAGGAGATAAGATTTGATTTTTGAATTAACCAACCAATGAATTGTATGTTATAATAGCTCTTATCTTCACTTTTATGCATTTGATCAGACCAACAAAATCCTATCAAAGTGGAGGTTCATAATTAAAGTGTTTTGCCTTTTAATTCACAAGAATAAAAAAAATAAAATATAAAAGAGATTACAACATTTTGTGTTATCTAATAAGAATTCCTTTATAATTACAATTACTTCACAATTGTATTCAGTAATTAACATGAAGAATCATGATAAATGTTGTTTATTATCAATGATTATAGAATCATAATATGCCAAAATCACCCAACTCTTCAAAAGTTTCTATCATATTGCATAGCTTGCCTCATTATTACTTTTGTTGGACCTTCACCAAATATGTTGTGTAATGGGAATCACAAAATTATTTTTCGTTCTTCATTTAATTTAAAAAAAAAATTGATAAATATCTTGCCATTTGTACTTTCCCTATTTAATTGGAAAAATATATGTACATAGATGAAGAGTAAACCCTAACTGGAGAAAAAGGCTTTGATTCTTCTTACTGAAATCTCATCTATAGTCAACAGGTTGAGTGTGTATATATATATATAATTATTCAAGGCTAACACATAAGATCCAAAATAATAATAACAGATATAGGATATCAACATTCGAATCCCCAAATTTTTACATTATTAGTATAAAGGATATAGTTTGTCAATTCATATCAAATAAGTTCTTGATCTCCATTGAAAATTAAAATGATATAAACATATCTTTTAAGGTTAATTTGCCAAAATTCGATATTTTAAAGTATCTGTGGTCATTTCAATAAGTATTGGGTACTTATTTAATATAAATAAATAATAAATAATAATTTTATTTATGTGCAGCACAAAATTAGTTAATTTTAGAGAGAGAGGGGGATTGCTTCTTTAAATTTATCATATTAACATCACCAGTTGGTCCCCTCCAATTTGATTGAATGTTGCTATATATGAAATTCACCTTAGATTTAGTACATGGACCCATACACAAAGACTTTTCCTTCTAGTCTACCAATATAAGCCAATAGCCTTATACATAATTGCTTTGTCTCAAATAATTTAGTTTGGTTAGGTGAGGTAGATAGGATAGTGAAAGCAAAACATCATTATTACTCATTTCTTATTATATAGAAAAATTTGTTCATATGTTACATCAACTTGGTTTATTCCATTGTTCTAACTCTCTCTTATTTGCTCTGGTTTGTGTCATTTTCTTATTAGAAAAGTAATCCATGATTAGGAGTTAATCTCATCTAAGGTTTTCTTGATCTTTCATGAACCTTGTTCACTCATAAAACTCCCCATTTACTAAGAATATATTAGGTTTCTAGTTTACATCTCAAAATTTTTGTGCCAAGTGATTTGAAAGTTCGGAGCCAGTATTTCCCTTCATGGTGGACAGACTTAGAGAGCCATACAAACCCCATTGAATATGTTTCAACAATAGGCCCAGTAATTACTATAATAAGTCTGGGCTGAAACGAGGCCTACCATGAACCACATGATAAAGTCCGAAAAATACTTCATTCAAAAGCCTAAGCTCTTAGTACCCATGCAAGAGGAAAAGATGTCACAAAGGCAAAAACACTTCATTCGAAACCCCATTTCCTATGGTTGAATCTAGAAGGAGATTTCCAACATTAAACATGATTTTGTTTCTTTGATAAAATATTATTCCATTGTCAACTTGGTTCACCTCATTATTATTATTGTTATTATTATTATTACTTGTACCCTTTTTCAACTCTTTTCATTCCCAATTTGTTCACTTTTAACATTTTTTTAGAATCATTATCATAACTTTCTATGGTACAACATGCAAATTTTGGCACTTTGCTATAGAACATGGACAAAAAATCGTGTCATGTATACAACAAATTTTGATGACCTATGTCTCATTGTTTAAGTCTTAATTTATATAACCAAAATCTATAGCCTTACCATATATATAATGTGATTGCCTAAAACTAGTACTTTTAGTTTATACTAAAAATGTTACCATATCTTAATCATTTAATAGTTATAAAATTTGTGAGGAACGCATCACATTGTTATTCTGTCAATGATGTCATAATATTTTTAGATTTCACATAATGCACTATTTTTAAAGATAATTAATTGATTATAATAATTAAAGTATAAGTAACATTGAACCCTAATCAAAATTATTACATTATTATTATTATTATTATTTACTTCAACAAAAATTATTATAATTACAGTATAATAAAGAATGAACGTAAAACAAATTATAATTTCAAGAACTTTTGCACTCAAAAACTTTCAGAAATATCTAGATCACTCTAAATTTATGATGATAGTAATTATTATATCTAAAATTTATAGATTAAAAATGGGATTATAATGGATTTTTTTCTTCCCATTATTAAAAGAAAAGGAATTATTATTCACCGACAAGCCTAAAGGGAGCTTAAGCTATGTATACAACTACAAATACGAGAAATGAAAATTCAAAGCAAGTTGTAGTTATACTTCCTCTAAATTCTAATACTCTTCTCCTACAGGGAACACATGTGGTCCAACTTGAGACTGAATGAAAGACCACAATTTTATCAGGAAACCATTCAAGTTTTCAACAGCAACTTGGAGTGAATTTGGACCTACCACAAAACTCGCATACGATATTTTTTTCTCCCGGTCAAAGCAAAAAGTGGTGATGCAAGTGGGAAACAGCTGACAGACTTTTCAGTTTACCTCTCATCATCAAATTCAGACCATTAAATAGACAAATGAGCCTTTATGGGTTGAGCCATACTCCTCTGGCTCAAGCCTAGATTAACCTCTTGTCCCACTTGTAGAGCCCACCTAACATATCTGTCAGTTTCAGCTTTCATGATATTTTTCGTCTGCTTTGTTTTCAGTAGCTTATAAAGTATTTCTTCCTGTTATCTTTGAGATAGCTCCGCGAGTGATTCATATTTCGCAAATCTAGCAAATTGGTCCCCTTTTAGCCATCCCTCGAAGCATCTAATGGAGCTCGCAGGCACCTTGGGTTCATTGATTGGAGTTTCGATAAGAAACTAGATCCATAGGATTAACGCACAATGTCCATTGCACTAAATATCTGCTTTATAGGGTTTGCTTTAATCCATTTCTAAGCATATGATTTCACCAAATTTAAAACAGTGAAGTTTCTTAAAGTCTCTGAACTCCAGCTCGTGTCAATTTGCTCTGACACCGATACCAAAATTACCAAACCCGTAACCAGAAACAATGGAGCATATTTATTGTGCAAATTATCAAGAGTATCAATTGGCTTACAACAATTTTGCGAAAGGCTAGATAAAAATGGAACTTTCAATCGAAAGAGATTAACTAAGGGAGTAAGGAAAAACAAGCTAGAAATTTGTAAATACATATCATCACCAACTCATATGTTAAGATCATGGCAGGATTATTTGTTTGGGGCTCGAACTCTTAATGCGCTGGTTCTTCTCTCGGTTTAGTTTCGATGATAACATATTGTATATGCAAATACTGGTGGTGGTCATGCTCATTCTCAAATGATTATTCAAAATTCTGTCAACTTTTCTGCAATGGCAATATATTTAAACTGCAACTCCCCGTCGGTCGGTTAATGTGGTGAGTTGGCTAGAATGCTGGGGTTGGATTTGGAGTAGTTGACAATTCAACCAGTTTATCACGACGCAGAAATACTTGAGACATCATGGCCAGATGAAAGCTTTTGCTTCCTGCCCCGCCTCCGACTACTTCCAGCCCCTCCAGGAGTTTTTCCTCTTACTTCCCTCCCTTTCCTGAACCCTTGCTGATGTTCCGCCTGTCTCCATATCATCAAATATAAAGATTAAGTAAACAAAGAACTACTAAAGAATAACAGAAGACCAGTAAACATGTTTGGAGTCCGAATTAAAGATAGTTTCATTTGGTTAAGGGAAGTTCAACATTTAATTAAGGGAAGTTCAACATTTAAAATGAGACTCTAGTGGACGAAGAAAACACTTAAATGGACATAAGGAATGCCATTATTTCTACTGTTCATAAGCTTCAAACACAGCAAAACAGAGTAAGAACTAGTTTAATTGCCATGATGCGCACAAATTAACGAATCCAGAAACCGCCATGTATATGGATAAAGGTCACTTACACCCATACAGAAACTCTGCAAGTGAGCACTGAAACCATGGGAACTCTCCACATTGGACTTTTCAGAATTCATTTCGGATGAATTGCGCTTGTTGGAGGTAGAAATCTCTCCGTAGGACATGTACGAGGATGATGACGTAGAACACGAACTTGTACCCTGAGAACTAGACCCTATTGCTTCAATGTCCCCTTGAAACATCTCTTCAAACAATTCCTGTAACTCCTCAAAACTTTCCTCCCCATTGTCCTGCGAAATTCACATTCGAAGCACATTAAAATCAATACCCATTACATGTTCCTTGAAGCTTAAGCTAAGATTTCGATTTGAATCCTAGTTCAATCATGCAATGCTTCCAAACCACACCTTTTCAACCTCCCAGGGTCCCACATAGGCTCACATGTGATTGGCTAAGACCAAAATTTGGGCCCATGAAGGACTAATGTGCAAAATTTAAACACACAGAGGATTATGTCACCATAAAGGTGTAAAGTCTTTGGGGTTAATATAAAATAAATATTATTAGGAAAAATATAAGTACCACGATCCTTTTTGCAACCAACAAAAATAAAGGCCATTAATAAAAAGCTAGATCAAAGCTAAGCTCAACTACTACCTAGGATTTTCCAACCACCTTTCCCAATTCCCACCAGCAAATTTCCTCTGTAAAATATTAAGAATATGTAATTGATAACTTACGTCAGTCTTTGTTTGGCTCATCATTACTGCCATTTCATTCAAGAAATCCCCCATTCCCTACATGCATTAATTCAATACAGGTGATTAAGAACATTAATGGTGATTTGAATTTGAAATTCCATGAAAGCATGAAAAAGCGCTTTACATTTTCATCGTCATCATCGTCACTATCATAAACTCCTACATCGTACAGAAACCTCCTGTTGGCATCAGACAAAACTGTGCATAAAGCAGAGAGACAAAGGAAGACAGCATCTCGTGAATCAAATAATTATTCATCATTATAGGAAAAATTGTAAAAAACTTCTATTTTTTTTATCCTATTACGTAATGCAAATTGCATAAAATATTCAAAATTGGAATTTAGTGAACTTACCAGAATAGGCCTGTTGAATTGCCTGGAATTTCTTCTTGGCTTCTTCCAAGAACTTTAAATTTCCAGAAGCTGAACAACGATCTGGGTGCCATCTCTATATTCAAAACAGAAAACAAATGATCTTTTCACTACAAATTCAACAAGAATTTTCCTGGGAAAACAGATTTTCAGAGAAAAGAAGAACCCATAAACTCATATGAATCCTCGAAGCTCAAAAGAAGAAATGATTTTGGGAAGTGCTTTTCAATGTAAAACGACCCAATTCATCAACCAACTACAACAACCCAGAAGTTCATTGCATGATTTAACTCGAAAACTAGCAACTTCAACGGAAACTTTTCATTAGAGTTCATGCACCAAGACCAGATGAACAACAGGATCAAAAACAATGCGAGAAAAGTGATTTTCGAGAGCACTCATTTGATTAAATAGTTGAAAGGAAAGAAAAATAAAATAAATTGAAAGCTGGTAACTCTAACCATTGCAAGTTTCTTATAAGCATTCCTGACCTCTGTTGCAGTACATTCTTTATTCAACCCCAACACTGCATAAAAATCATTGCTTTTCTCTTCTCCATTAGCCATTCTTGATTCCACAAATCCAACTAAAACACTATCTTTTTCACTTTCTTCACGACAAATTACGAAACCAAACACACCCCAGAAACAAAAACCAAAAAAAAATCAAACCCACCTATGACTCCATCCCGAATAGAAGCTCAGAATACACCTTGGGGAAAAACATGACAAGTAACCTTGACATTCAGATAGTTTTGCTGATTATGTGGGGGGGTGGAGGAGGAAGAAAATAGAAAATAGAAAATAGAAAGAAAGAGAAAATAATTTCTCCCTCTTCCCCCCTTTTTGTTACTTGTTTCTTCTCCCTCCTGTAAAATGCCAAGGTTCGCCTCACGAACTCTCCAGAACCGGGCCATTTACATAAGTTTTGTAAATTTTTAAATTCAATATTTTATTACTTTTCGGTATTGTTGTTGTTGTTACAGTACACTATAATGCGTAACAAAAAGTTCAGATAAGGTTTAAGCGTGATGAACGGTTGAGATTGAATGTAAGTGTAGATATTTTAATAGATTTGTTGTCTCCAGAAGTTTCTGTCATCTGTTATTTTTTAAAGTGGGTCAAGTCTTTTTTGACGGCATTTTCTGGTTTCAGATGGTAGGGCCACTCATCCTGTAAAATTGTTGCCTTTTCTTTTTCTTTTATTAATTTAACTGCTTAATTAAATGTTAATTAATTAATTACTTAATGGATTGATTGATTAATTGGTTTAATATAATGACTTGGTTGATTGGGTTCAGAAAGGCCCGTTTTGCAGATTTTCGCTAATTTGTCCAGTTTTTTTATTATTGGAATATAGGAGGATAATATATTAAATTTATTAATTAATGTGACAAATAATGTAATATATTATAAAATATCAAAAATTAAATTTTTATTTGATTGCTAACAATAATATATTTATACCTTACAATTTCCACTTCTATATTATCAAAAAATATATATAATTTAATGATCACGTGAAAAATTGAGTACATCATCACTAAATTATTAGTAATTATTTGATCAAATTTTTTATAAAATAAAGTTTAAATAAAATGATTGTATTAAAATTATGTCATGTGTTATAATATTTTTTTGATTACAATCATTTATTTTGTGATTGTAAATTTTAAAATAAAAATATATGATATGTGTTATAAATATATCTATCTAATAAAATTTTATTCGATAGATATATGCATACAATACGATAGTATGTCTATTTTATTTAAAATTTTATAATTTTTATATAATAATTTATGGCATATGATGTTAAAATTAAAAAAGAATTTATATATAACAAGTAAGCTAATATATTTTAATCTTTAATTAGAAATAATGATGTCCTTATTAATGGGGCAAACTCAAAACCAAAACCAAACTTCATCCTCCAAATTTAGGACCAATTTCACTACATATTCCTCTCCAATACTCATCACAAATAATTAATATCCCTTGCCTTTTATTATTTTTTTGTGATATACTTAAAATGTTTAGACTTAATGATAAAGACTACATTTTGCTCATATTGCTTTCGCACACTAGTCAATTTCCATGATATTTTTTGGGAATTGGTTGTGTACCCATCTAATCTTCTTTATATAATTAATTTACATTATCTTATAACTTCTAGATATGAATTGGCTCTCTTATGATCCATCTATTTTAAGATGAAAGTATGATAAAAGAATAAATACCCTTTTGGTAGGTTATGTATGGGAGAAGAAATACATAGGAGAAAAGTATGCCTTTACAAGATGTTTATTTGCTCCATCCATTCTAACATAGAGTATGGTATGATTATCATAATATAAAAGTTTTAATGCAAGGGGATTGGGTTTTTAAGTCATATGCCTACATTTTATTTTATGAATCTAATTAATCTTTTAATTTGACATTGAGAATTCAAATTAACTAAACTATTTCAAAAATTATAAGAATGTACAATTGGGGATTATTGTAATGAAAAATAAAAACTACACCAAGATTGTGGTCCATGATGGCAAGAAATGGCCACATGTTTCAACAAGTTCTAAGTCCATGGGATATTGTAGATGGAAGGTGCTGGAGATGAATGATCCAGTGCTAGATCAACTAGACAAGTAGATTGTAGAAAAAGAACCACATTCATTCTCTCATGCCCATAAAAGCAAATATCTCATATATGGATTGGATATTGCAATTTGCATTGATAGGAAATTATACACAAAAAGGGCAATTATGAAGGAGAGAGTAGAACAATCACAATTCAATATTTTATGCAACAACAAACCTCTTTCTCATACTATGGTTCAAAAGAGAAAATAAAAATGAAACAAAACTTGTGCACAAGGCCTAAGCTTTCAAGATTGCGACACATTCACATGACAAAACACAGCCATTCGACCGAAAGTGTTTTCTGGAAATAGTTTTTATAATTTCTCTCTATTTTTAAAGTCATTGGTCAGAATTCTTCAGTCTTCCAAACTTCACTATCACGGGGAAAGAGAGAGGACATATAAAACGTAGAGGTGTGCTTTTGGAAATTCTTTGTTCAGATCACCTTAAAAGAAATTTTGTAGGCTCGACAAAATTCTAAGACATCAGCCTTGCAAACATATGTCATAATTTAAAAACACTTACTTAAAAACGATGATCAAGTGAAGTTTTCGATTTTGGGGGATTCTAAGAATAAAGTGATGCAAATTGTGCAAGTAGGAGAAATTATGAAGAAAAGTTATTGAATATGAGCGTCGTAAAGAGGATTTTGAATTTCTTCTTCGTCTGTTAATGTAAGAGTTTGACGATATGAGATAAAGAAAATGTTAAATTATAAGCCCTTCTACAGATTGCAATTTGCAGGTGATAGACAATAACAAAGAAGGGAGGAGTTGATAAAGAAAGCTGCTTCTAAGTAATTCGTTGCACATATATGGAAAAGTCCTCTTCATTCAACGTCCCAAAAAAAAGTTTATGATTTGATTGGATCAAAAAAGAAAAGCTGTGATTTATTAATCCAACTGGTTAAAATTTGATCACTACACATTATTGTAAACAATGCTACTGATCTCATTATGAGTAATTTTTAGATGTCGATAAACACAATTTCATTCATCCGTTTCGTTCTTTCAAATGTAATATAATTAAATGCAATTTTAATCATTTGTCTCTCTTTTCTACAGGCAATTAGATATAATCTTATTTTATTCATATTGTCTTTTAAATGAAGTAGAGATGTATCTTTTCAATTTCATCTTGTCTTTCAGACATTGTTAGACACAGTTTCAATTATTCGTCTTTGTCTTTTCATAGAGATAGTTTCATTTTATTTCTTCTCATTTTCCTAGATACAATAATATAAACATAGTTTTTCAATTTTATCTCATCATTTTAGATATAATTAGACGTAGTTTTAATTGTTCATCTGTTTTTTTTTTTTTTTTTTTTTAAAATAGTAGTTAAACATATTTTTATTTATTCATTTCGTCTATTTGAATGTAGTTAAGTATAACTTTTCTATTGTCATGTTCTTTTGAATATATGATTCCATTCATCTTGTCTCCTTCAAATGTAATAGAACGCATTTTTAGGCTTAAATTTCAGTATTAATTCATTTGTTTACTTATTTAGAAGTAATGCTAGGTTGCCTTTCAAACATATAGTTCTATCTTAGTTAGGTAGTCTCAGTAAGCATAGCATATACACTAATTCCCAATAAACAGAAATTTCTCAGTAAACATCCTCGATTCCAGTCTCTTTTTGGAGACAAATATTAGATATTCTTAAATATTTACTTTCCAATTTTTGAAAAAAAAAAGAACTAATTTGTATTTTAAATCAGATTTATATGATTTTAATTAGATTATTAAGTTAGGATATGACTTTGTCCTTTCAATAACATTAATATTTTAAAAAGGAGAGAGGGAAGTAATTTTTTTAGACTCCTAATACAACTTCAACGATCGCATAATATCACTTAGGAGTTATTCACTTTGATAAGGAAAAATGTTTCCCATTTATACGTTAAAGAGTCAGAAGTTATAAGGATGTTTATAAATGATAAAAGAAAGAGAAAAAGGGGAACATTCAATTTAGGAAACATATAGAGAGAAAGAAAATAAATAGAGAAAAAAGAGATGCAGGGAAAAGAAAGAGATAGGATAGAAAAAAAAGATACGCAGTGTAAAGAAATGAAAAGATAAAAAAAAAAATGATACAGGAGAGAAAGAAAAGACACACAAAAAAAAAAAAAATATGACAGAAAAAAATATAGAGAATTCATGCACACGTAGAGAATAAAGATGCAAAGAGAGTTATGTAGCAGTAAGAGGAGAATTTTTTTTTTTTTTTTTTCACGAATCTATCTTTGAGTATTTTTTTATGTTCTAAAAGATGTTATAAAAATTATTGTGATTAGTAAATTTTTTATGTATGTATGTTTTGTATATAATTTATGTATTTTTTTCTATAATTTATTTTGAATGAGTTAAGATTTGTGTGTATAATGCATGATGAAAACCTTAATAAAACTCATTGAATTCAAAATTTTGAACCCAAAACCATGAGCTGCTCAAATCCTAAATTGAGAGAGGAATTGTTAAAATAGCAAAAGGCCTGATGAGGATGAGTAGGTGTGTGTTGGTATATGTCCTAAGATCCAATCGCGATTTGAATATTTAGTATATTTATGTATCATGACATTAATTGTTTAATATATCATTTTATTATTACATATCTGTGTATTTGAATAAATATAATGATGTCCTTAAAATAAAAGGTTTAAATTAGTTGAACACTATTCTTAAATGTCCCTAGTATAGTATTATTATTCATAGGATAATAATAATATGTTGAAACTAGCATATGTAGTGATTGATGACAACATAAGATGTGTCATGATCTAAGATATATTTTCAACATATAAGTACAAGTTAGTAAAATAATATGTTAGATAGACTCATCATGAGAACACTACATGAATTGTTATATAAATGTTATAAGTAATTCTCATAATGATAATTATTGGAGATATGCCCTAGAACCAATCGTGTCATATAGTTTTGGGATTTCTCCTTATTGAATATATACACATATTTTATAATTAGTTGTAAAGCTATTTACAATTATTTATAAATGGCATTTACGTCATTTTGCATATGTTTAGTTGCTAATTTTATTATTTTTGTCATTAATGCAAAATGAGATCCTATGATGTATTATATGTCAAGATTCTATCTAAAATAAATTGTGGATATGAGTACAGAATCTGTGATTTAAATACATCTAAATAAGTTTTCAATTGAGATGATGTCATTAGGGATCATGACATTATATAATTGGCATGTTTTGTTGCTGCCATTGATTAGCATTTATACTAATAATTGGGTGACAAGTCTCATGTCATAAGAGTATAAACATGGGTATTACATTTGTGAATGTATTACTAAACGTGACCAAATTATGTGGGTGATTATCTATAGTTAATGATACCTCGCACAGCTATACTAGTGTACCACTAGTCCTTTGACCTGAGATATCATGGCTGTCTTTTACACTGAGACATATCGTTTACTTGTATATATCGTATCGGGCTAGCCACGTCTGGTAAAAGAAGCTTGATGGCAATGTGTTCTTATTGTATGAGGATAGGTGATGATCAAGATGGAATCTGCTGGCTTAGATAATTGAGCTTGAGATCCTAGGCAAGATTGTCATACACGAAAATTAAATTTTGGCTAAAGTATACATATTCGAAAATGAGTTTTTGAATAAGTGAATCCTATATATGATATGAGTTATTGATCTTATGATTGAGTTAAGGGTTTGATGAGTCCATGACCTGCATTCAATTAAGAGTCAACAGTAGAGGGACTTTACTAAATAGACGTACAACTATATGGGTTCATATAAAATCATCATTCTTCGCGTCAGGGAGTTATGACATCTTGTTAGAGGTCACTCATGATCATTGAAAACTTCGGTTACAATGAGTTGTATCGAAGTGATGTGAAATATTTATATATGCTTATGTCCAGCTTACGGTGAACCCAGGGAGTCATACGCAATAGCCAATTATTGTTAATTATGGTTATAATATTTTCGTAATGATAAAAATAAATACAATTGGATATTGATCGAATAGTATTTTAATTTTTTAATGTAAAGAATAAATTTTTCAATAATAATGCTCTGGTACCTGTATGATTGAGAAATATTTTAATTAATTAAAGTATCATAAATTTAATTTATTGATATTTGGAGACTTAAAAAATATATATTAGGATATAATTGGATTGATAAATAAAATTGTTTATTTATTTGTAATTAAATAAATGTTATTTAATTACATTAAATCCTAGCAGGACAAGTGTCATAATATGATTTTGCTATGTATTATATTTTTCTTTAATCTTGTCCATTCAATTTTGATTGATTCAATGGCTATGATTAATTGTTTAATTTGATTAAATAATTAAAAAAATAAATATCTAATATATATTATATTTAATTAAGTTTAAA
>JAWDEX010150490.1:0-22726 GCA_035221805.1 Trichilia hirta | reverse complement strand
ATACAGTTACGAAATGCTGCTTCAGATCCAGGCAGTATAAACAAGGGCTCGATATATCGTTAGAAATGAAAATAAAAGGGTATACATTTGACGGTTTCGGTTTCTGTACAGTATTGCTGCATTTTTAAGACTGGTAGGATAAGGGAGCCAACTGATTACATGAAGCAGATGGTGAGAGATGGCATCCCACTCGATATTGTATCTTATAACACCCTAATTAATTTAAATCGCAAAGATGGTAAACTAGAAGCTGCCTACGCGTTGTTGGATGAGATCGAGAAAGAAGATTTAGAACGTGATGTGTATACCCACATCATTATAGTTGATGGATTATGGAAGGCAGGTAATATTAAGGGGGCCCGACAGCATTTGGAATACATGAATATGATTGGCTTTGATTCAAACTTGGTAGCGTACGATCTCTTCGTTGATGCTTTGTGCAAAGGTGCTGAGATAGATCGTGAAATGAAAGCGTTTGAAGCAATGGAGATAAAGGATTCATTTACCTACTCTTCAATGGTGTACAATCTCTGCAAGGCCAGAAGGCTTCATTATGCGTCCAAGCTCCTACTATCTTGTTTGAGAAGTGGTGTAAAAATTCTAAAGTCTGCTCAACGGGCTATTGTTGATGGTCTTCGCTATTCAGGATGTAGAAGAGAAGCGAAGAATCTTCAATCCCAGATTCTTACGGGCAAAATATTATATAAATTGGGTACTGATTCTGGTAAACACACTGGAAGTTGGTAGATTGATGGGCTTCCTTTGAGTTCTAGAAGAAAACAACTCTTAAAAGGTAACATTAACTTGTATTAATATATTATTTTGAGGCATTTCTCTTTCTCTGCTTTCGTTATAGTGCAAAACTTCTGCTCCAAGCCTTACCTTTGGTTTTGTCGGGTATGTAGTCAATATTAATGAAAACCTGCGTAGATAAAACTCTAACAACTATTGAAGTTGTAAGGATTAAATATTTTCAGAGCTCCTATTTCATGTGACTATACTCTGAACCCCAAAGCTTGAAAAAATTATCTTTGTGCTACACGTGGGACCGTGAACGTTAAATAGTAATGAAACGTATTGTTTAAAATTTATTAGTCTTTCCCGTTGGCTTTATCAAATGTCGAATTTGAAGAACATGGTATACTGTGTGTATCTTGGATTGTGTACTTGTTGATCATACGCAATTAATATTTGCAAAAGCTACAGAGCCTAGTTCGGTTGGTCACTGTTTAGGAGACAGCGTTTGCAAATTGTAAGGCTATTTGCAGTTTCAGTTATTTATTTTTTGTTTCTATTAGATATTAATTACAGAAATTTATGTAATCTCTTTGACCTTTAACCAGTTACTCTGAGATTTCATGACAGTATGGGGGTAACTATTCATATTCTATCGGGTCTTCCAATGTCACCGCAGGTTGAAATCATATCGAATGGGTATATGCCATCCGTTCAGCTAATTTGTTTGTCAACTCTTCGAGTAGAGGAAAACTATGGTAATCTGCATGTCTTGAACAAAGAAAAGTATCGGTTTCCTTATGAAGAAGCAAAAGAAATCGGTTTGCATTGCTTCTTTTTATTTGGCTTATTTGTAAATTCAATGAAAATAAAGAACGATTTGGCTGATTAATTGATGAGCTTTTGGATGTCGGCTGAGAGATCTTGCGTTGTTAAATTCCCGTTGGCTGCTCTTATTGATTTTATGCAAGTCATTGAAATTGCAAATTGGATGTTATAAAAGTTAATGACATTATATTTGTTAAGATTTCTCCTTTTTCTTTTTCTTTTTTTTTCTTATTACAAGAACTACGGTTTTGTCAATATTTGATCAAAATTGGGACATTTTCCTTGTCAAAAAAAATGAGAGTTGCCTTGCCTGCTAACAAGATCGAAAGAAAAATAGAGCTAAAATGCTGCTAAAAGAACCCTTTAACCCACTGTTCTGTGTAGTTCCTTGAGATTGCATCGCGATTACTACTCCGCCATGATCTTTAAAATCTTCCTCTCCTCTTTGATATTGGCAAAACTCCATGAATCGATGTTGGAGCAAAAATGGAATATTGACTAGGCCCAAGACCAATACTACCTCGGCTCTCCCCCATGGAGACAAAATTTTCTTGTGTCCTAAAACGTGTATTTGGTTGAGCAAACCCAGGAGAAAAGTTAGTATTAATGTCCCTCACAGGAGTATTATGATTGTAATTTAAACCCAAATAATCAAAATTCTGCTGTCTCCCATAATCAACGTTACCATCCCACCAAACATTACTGCTACTCTTATTCCAGTCCCCACTGCTAATGCTGCTTCCATCCGCAACTGTGTGGTATTCTCTGGGCCAAATTGCACCACCAAAATCTGGTGCAAACGCTTGTTGATTGTAGCAGAGTTCGTTGTTGAACATAAGAGGCAGTAATGGTTGCCAACCATCATTCATCATGTTAAGATAATTACCAAGATTTGTAATTGTATTACCATCTCCATTGTAAACCTGAGTTGCTTTTTCATTCTCTTTGATTTGCCTCAACTGAACTCTCTTTCTCAAATTCCGTGACTTGGAATCCAGGGCATTACAGAGACCCATCAATTTCTCTGGTGAAAACTGCTCCAGCTTTTCATCCCACTTTGAAAATATGTTGCCAATGTTTTCTTCGAACGTCTCCGTGCTTTTTCCCCTGTTCAGCTTTTGTTGAACTTTTTCCTTTTTGTTTTCCATGAAAACTACGAGATTATCCTTCTGTTTCACTTTCTGCTTTCCTTTCTCCCCAGTTGTTTGGTACTCACTGATTCTATTACACACTTCCGTTTTGTTTTCCGGCCATGTATCCACTTCTCCGTCAGGCCCTAAACGCACCATGCAAACCATCACATCACACAGCTTGGCCAATTCGCTGGCTTTGTTCTTGAGAGTTGATTTTCTCTTCTTGAAACTCCCGAGTCGAGATTCCCCATCGACAACGAATTTCATGCAGCCTTTGTTCTTTTGAACTCTTTGGTTTGTCTCTGCTGGAGCCATCGAAAGAGAGTTCTGGGGGAGGGAGTTTAGTTGTAACTAACTTGCATGAAATTGCAGCATTAATTTGGAAATTTTCAGTTGCATTAATGACGGAATCAAGCAAAAGATTTTCCGAGGTGCACAAAATTACTTGCTTGAAAAGGAAATTAATTAATTAAGACAACTTCCATTAATTTTCGATTAATAACGGAATTACTCACTTGCTGCATTCAGAGTGAGCCTATATTAACGTCACATTATAATTTTGAAAATATTGTTAATTTTGATGGATTTATATTCATAAAATGCTGATATTATTCATAGAATTAAGATTGTAAAGAAAACAAGATATTCGAATTTATATTTTTAAGATACAAAAAGATTTCAACTTATAATGAAAGTGATGTTGTAAAAGGATTGCTTCTGCAAATCATTGTTATGTGATGTTTGAAAAGGCATCAACACAGCAATAAATAAAATAATATTCATTTCATTTTAACATAAATTAAATTAATTTAATTTAATTAGTATTTATTTATATTTAAAAAAGATAAATTTAAAGAGGGAACATGAAAATTTTAGTGTATTTTTCTTCTTTAACTAATTCTAGTTCTTAACTATTTTAATTAAATAAATTAATTAATTATATGTGGAGCCTAAGATTGAATTTGGAATATTTTTAAAAATATTAAAAATATAAATTTTTTTTTATCTATAAACTCGCTTAACTTTATAATATTAATCAATAAAAATATATAATTAATAATAAATACTATAAATTATTAGGAAACTAGCATGATATAATTTTTTTTCCATCTGTCATTTATTTGAAAAACAAAAACAAATCCTGATGTGAGGTCTGGAAAAGAATCCAGAGAAGATGGTAGGATCTTTTATGTTTCCAATTTCTTGCTCTTCCTAAAGTCGATGAATCTGTTAGTCTTAGGTTTCCAATTTGGGCCTTCAATTATTGGTTTGGGTTCGCATCATTAATAAAATCCGCGTCTTTTTAATTCGAGGAATCCTAGTGATACATACAGGTTAAAATCATCTCGTGTACTCTCTCTCTCTTTAAAATATATATGGAGAGTTAAGCAATGCTATTCGTTTTAAATTTTTTATTCTAATATTATTTATTAAATAATAAATAATTTTAAAAATTATAAATATTCATCATCTAGTAAATATATACCAATTTACCTATCACCTTAGTTAGTATAAAAAATTTGGTATATATTTGTACTAATAATAATGAATAGATAAATTTTATTAACTCTAATTTTTATTTTTTGTGTATAGAATATGAAGGTAACTAATATAATAAAATTATATTTATAAAATACAATATAATCATAATCATTGAATTAATTCAATGACTACCATTAATACGTTGTTGCTTTTGTCCTTATTGGAGAAAGATTTTCTCCCTCTCATTTATATCATCTTAAGTAATTTTATCAGTTAAAAAAATAATATTTATAAAATATATTATTATTGTTAAACTATTTATGCATCAATACCTACAAATTTAGATTTTTGAACTAATTAATAATTTTAATATAATTATTTTAATTAAAGTAGGAAGTTTATTAAATAAAATTAAGCTTGCATATAAAAAGAAAATAAAATATTAAACCACATGTATGGATTATAATTTCATGCTAATCTAAAATAACTAAACACTTTGAATATTTTTTAGATCAACATTGAATTTTGATCTTACTTGTAAATATTATTATTTTAAATGAAAAAAAAAAAAATTAAACAACTCATAAATACTATTGTTTACGTCAGGAAGACTATTAAACTACTCAAATACTATTGTTTTTTTTACGTTTGGTGGAATATTAAACTAGTTATAAATACTATTCTTTTAGCTTAAACTTTTGGGGAGTGACAATTCAATAATTAGGACAATGACAATAAACTCTTTGCTAAACAAATACAATAAGGATGAATTTTTCTACATCAAAAGCTAGATAAATTTGTCTTTTAATTAGTGTATTTTATTAATTAAAAAAACACCCAATTAGAAGACAAAAATTTATTCTAATAAAATATACAAATAAGACAAAATCCCATAATACATCCTAATTATTAAATAATTATCAAATCCTCGGTTAACTCATCCAAAGTCCGATTTGCTTCTATTGGTAACTTTAATTTTGTCTTTTTATTATAATTTTGACAAAGCCACGCTAACCTAACATGCCCCACCTTTTTAAATCCAAGTCCAACATTTGGTACAATAAATTAAACCATCTCATATTCTTCTTGAGTGATATCACAATAATTTTGTAAATCAAATAGGACAAGTGGGTACTCTATTATTTTTTATAATATCGTCTAATAATTTAAAATCTCTTCAATTTCTTGTATTCTGTGCAGTTAATAACTATTAATTATAAATTTAAGAGAATTTTAATTTTAATAAAAAAGATTTTGTGTATTTTATGGTATTATAAATATTAGTATGGTATTAGGAGCACGACAGCAACATGCAGACTCGAAATTCTAAGCAGACAAAAGAGTTGGTTTGGTTCTGAAAGTCTCGGTTTTGGAGGAAATTACCAGTAATTGGAAACAACTTATTTGAATTTTAATTGTTCAAATAATCAAATTTCTGACGACTAATCATGAAAATTCTTGACTTTAATTGATTACCCATGGATATTCGATGGTATTCAATTTCCACAACATGGGTCAGAACAATTCACTTAATCTTGAAATTTATGGTTGAATTTATATATCTGTTTGTATTTTCTATAATATTTTCATGTTATATGTACATTTATTTAAAAATAAAATCATAATATTATATTTATTAGCTACTAGTGAGACGTTGAACTTTTTAAATTAATTATTCTAAATTATTTATCTATTCTTTAAAAAACTTTTAGCATGAGACCAATAAGATCACTTGCTTGCTTTCTCTTTAAAATTACTTTTTTACAAAAGCATATTTTATTATCCATCCATTAATTATTAATTATCACTCTTCTTAACTTTATATAATGTTCTTAATGTTGTAACTGATTCGACGTTTTATAAAAATATACTTTTTATTCACATTTTATTATTGATTCACTAATCCTTAATTATCATTCTTTTTAACTTTATCTAATATAAACGCTTTACTTCTTTCAGTATTTTTTTAAAATATACTAAAAGTAATTGTGCCATACTTAACTTCTCTTTCAGATAGTTTATTAAACACTATTATTATAATATTAAAATATTAATTAAATTAGATAAATGTATAAAATAAAATATCCACAAAATTAGACATTTCATTAAATACCTGTTACAAAAGGATTTTATTAAAAAGGTGTTTGGCTACTTTTTAGCCACACCATGTGTTGTGTTGATACCAGGATGCTTAAGCTTATTTTCTTTTTTTCCTAAGACTTAGTTGGACATTACTAAAGTTACAAGAATGCTCAAAATTCGGTTAAAGTTATCAACTTCAAATTCACAGTAGGGGAGTTAAATACCCATTAATTAAAAGATGTTATTTAGTTAAAAATCTATGAAATCGTAGGGGAGGCATATGATAGTTTCCTTTACGTAGTTTTTTTATTTTACTTTTAAATTTTCTTAATACCCTTTCTCCTAGGAAAATGGAAAAGGATGTCTGCTTAGGAGTTGAGTCTTTCTCTCGTCATTCAAATTTGAAAGCCTGAATGAGAAAGTTGTTGGAGATTGGCATGTCAACGTTGTCGGCAGATCAAAAGACGGCGGCACGAAAGATGTACTCAAATGGAAACAACCATTTTTCATGTTTTCATTTATCAGAAAAAAAAAAAAAAAATGACAGTCCAACATGCAACACATACGTCTATAAAATGAATTGAATGAAATGTAAACAACCATTTTTCATGTTTTATTTTGCCCAAAAAAAAAAAAAAAAGAAGAAGAAGAAGACAATTGACAGACCAACATGCAGCACACAGAGAATTAAGAATATATGGAAAGGAATTGAATACATACATAAATACGGAAATGTGCGCGTAGGTTCGTTGTTGCAGTTGTCATAACATACGTACAAACATATATATATATATATTCTTTTTTTAGTTAAATTAATCAGTTAAGATTTTAATAACTTCGAGTGTCAATATTTGTAATTTCTTATATATTTGCAACTGCAACCTCTGTTTTTCTATTTTCAAAGATTTCAGTTTGTGGACCAAAAATCATGTTCAAAATTGTCTACAGAAAGCTAAGAAAAACAGAGGTAGAACATTTCCTTACATATTATACAAAAATGTACTAATTATAAAATATAAATTATTTATAATAAATAAGTCCTTAATTCTTATTGATACAACAAAATCACCCACGCCATATTGAATTTTGAATGCCATAATTTTAGTCTTACTTTGAAACTATTTTTATATGAAAGCATGATAACTGATTAAAATATTTAATAAAATCAACTTTCAGTGTAAATAGTTATTTTTTGATTGATAGCTAATGGTTGATTCAATTCATAAACTCACTTAGAGTAGTATATGAGGTTTAAGACATTCAAACCTCATAATTAGATTAGAGTGAGAAAAAATTTCGGGGTATTCTTTTTATTATAATTATAAAGATATTTTTTTTAATAAAAGTTTATTTTATTTGATTATGTAATGGTTTCATACGAAAAAGGTCTCATTATCTAAATTAAAAACAAAGCCTCATAGTATTAACTTGTCATAAAAACACCTTGATTTATTTGCTCCAATACAAAATGAAAAGAAAATGTTTGAGATGCCAAAACTTTCTGCATTTTCTGTTCTCACTTTTGTCTTATTCAACCAATGTAATTTTTCTTCCCACATCCCTCCAAATATGCTAACAGACATCAAATTGTCCAGCAGCCACCCCCTCCTCCAAATGCATCATCATCTTAACCTAATTCCATTTCTTTAATTATATTTAATTGTCGTAATTATGATTTACTTAATTAATTATTATTTAATATATATATATATATATATATATATTGTAGTGAACTAGTACAACACTCAATCAATTACAAACCTAAAATCTCTTTATAATTTACATTATGAGTAGCACTCGCTCTGAAGCCTATAGAG
The DNA here is from genome assembly GCA_035221805.1 of Trichilia hirta. Classification (NCBI taxonomy): domain Eukaryota; kingdom Viridiplantae; phylum Streptophyta; class Magnoliopsida; order Sapindales; family Meliaceae; genus Trichilia; species Trichilia hirta. Next base: position 14,649 of record JAWDEX010150490.1, on the reverse strand, counting down.
GTCACCCTCTTCATCTCCACCACATCATCCCAATAGATTTCAATTCTGTCCGTTCTGTCCCTGAATCTCATTTATGGCCTAAATCCGATGATCTTTCATTATCATCTTCTGATGACAAGTTATCAATACCGGTTATCGACCTTGAAGATCCTAAAGTATCACAACTTTTAGGTTATGCATGCGAGAAATGGGGTGTGTTTCAGCTCATTCACCACGGCATTCCTTTGAATCTTTTGAAGGATGCCGAATCTCAGGCTCGACGGCTGTTTTCTCTGCCGGCTAGGCAGAAGTTGAAGGCCTTACGGGCTCCTGGAGGAGCAACCGGATATGGGATCGCTCGAATAACTCCATTTTTTGATAAGTTTATGTGGCATGAAGGGTTTACTATTATGGGTTCGCCTCTTGAACATGCTAAGGAACTTTGGCCGAATAACCATGGAAGGTTTTGGTAAGTCCATGCATTTACATGCACGTAATTGATATCATTTTCTTGGGAAAGTTTAAGGGAAGGAAAGAAGTGATAAATTGATGAAGCTATATTGAAGGATACATGAACTAATCTCATATATTCTAATGACTAATTTATAAATTGATTAATCTAATATTATTTTTTTTAACTATGATATGACTAATTTACAATGGTTAATTTACCTAAAAGATTCATCATAAATGAAGGAGGAAAAAAACTTAGTTATAGACCTACGATCACATGCTAAATTGAAAGAAATTAGATGGCTCAAATATTAGGACAAAAAAGTGAAGCCTGGATGATGCCCCAATATATTAAAGCTTATACTTTCCTTTATAGTACAATATATACTTCCAAAACATCGTCCATTTTCAACACAGTTCAGTCCGTAATTTATGTAATTAATTGTTGCTTTTCATTTGGATAATAAAAAACTTTCGTTCATATATATGAGATAATATATACCATTTAAAAAAAAACGCACATATATAACCAATATATTTATATGGCAGATGTTTGGTTCAAAAATAAATATATTAATTGCTATATGCACACCATTAACAAAATTTACAAATCCAAATTGCAAATTCTATAATTAAGTACTTTAAAATTAAGAATATTATCAATCCTCCGTTGAAAATTATTAAGTATTGCTTCCAAACAAAACCTTAATTACACTGTGAACAAGAAGCTTTTTATACTATTTATAATGTCATGAATTCAAGAGAACATTAGTAGAAAAAAAAAATATATATATATATATATAATAAAATTATCTGCCACATACTATTGTGATGGTGTGCTTCTCTTCTCTTTGTCTCTATTTGCAGTGATGTTCTCTTTGTCTCTATTTGCAGTGATGTCGTGGAAACTTACGAGAAGAAAATGAACACCCTAGCCGAACGCTTAACAAAACAAATCATTAACTCACTCGACATATCTTCTGATCAAGAAGACATAAACTGGGTTGGTTCCAGCACGGCTTTACAGCTGAACTCTTACCCTTCTTGTCCGAACCCCAATCGAGCAGTAGGTCTAGCTCCACATACAGACACATCCTTTTTAACAATTCTTCATCAGAGTATGATTAGTGGCTTACAGATTTTCAAAGAAGAAGTTGGATGGGTTTCAGTACAGCCTGTTGCCGGAGCTCTTGTTGTGAACGTTGGCGATCTTCTTCATATTCTGTCCAATGCTCGATATACTAATGTTCTTCATCGTGTGTTCGTCAACCAGAACTGGCAGAGGTTATCGGTGGCTTACTTTTACAGCCCGCCGACGGATTTTAATGTTGTACCGATTGTTAAATCAGGCACAGATTCACGATATCGTTCGGTGACTGTGAAAGAGTTTATAAGCTTGAAGGCAAAGAGTCTTGAAAAAGCATTTTCTTCTATAGAAAATATCTAACATGTTTTTGCCCACTTGGGAGAAAAATAATTTTGGAACAGCAGGTCAAATATTTTTGTTTATTAATGCTTAATTACCAAATACCAGATGTAGAATTGTTTCTAAATGCTTGTTTAATGTGTTTATGTGTGTGATGTATTTTATTACCTTAATAGACTTATATATTTTTTTTTTTTTCTTTTACAGTAATGTCTATAAGAATATGATGCATCAAATTACTAATTTTTAAATATTTATATTCTGACATTAAAAATAAAAAAAATATCATTCATAATTATTTAGCTAAAAAAATATACGAAAAATAGATTAATATTTTATCTAATATAAATAAAATATATGAAAAATAAATCAACATTTTATTCAAGATAAATATTTATGAAAATAAATATAAATATATAATTTTTTTTTGAATGACGGAAAAATTTCTGTACTCAGTCATCACTGCGATGTCCAATTATATACAAGACCAAGCACCCACCTTTGAGTTATGTATCCGTAAATTATATAGTACTTATTTTATGTCTATGAAAATGTATGTAAAGAAATCACACGTCGGTGGTATTAAATACGAGATAAAACTTTAATTGTTTTAAACTCTTATAAAAAATATAATTTTAGAATTGAAATATAAAATAGTCATTAAGTAGTTATCACATCGTGTTTAACTATGATACTACACTTGGGGCATAAGTACGTAATTCATAATTAATTATTAATGATGTTTGGAATACAAATTTTATTTGTGTAAATTTAGTTAATAGTATTATACCATTGCAAAACAGGACCCCGAGATAAACCCATGTTAAACAAGATGTTTAGACCGGAATGGATTACATTAGTGGACCCACGTTGGCAATGACAAACATGGCATGAGAAACGACAAAATCTTGCTGATCTGTCATTCATTAATTTCCTCCAGCTCTCTAGTCATCAGTCGACGTAGGCTTGGAATCCTACATTATTTGGACTCATCCATCCTATGTAGCTGACGTTTCATTTTTTGATTGGCTAATGAGAAAAGACGGAAGAAAGAGCGTGCTCTTTGAAAATCGACAATAGAAAGAGTTGCGTAGTGTAGTTGCAGTTTTTGCTGGATTTTGTAACGACCGGAGAATCTATGGCATTTTCTCATTTTCAGTTCTCTGTCCGTATTTGATATTTCGATTTATTATTTAATATCAGCCTCAGGAAAAATGAAATTAGAATTTATCGACACATTCAATAGGTAAGAAATTTATAAAAAATAAAAAATTATTTAATAATGTTAAATGTATAAAAGCTAATGGTTCATTAATTTTAACTAGTAGTTGGTTAAACTTTCTCAAATTTAACACTAATTTGATATCAAAATAAGTATAAATTTAAATGCACAATCGTTTAGTACAAAATAAATCCTAATTGTTCATTTGTTTTTTCTAATTAATATTTTGGAAAAATGGCAAAGAATCTCAATATAATCTTACTTTTAATCTCATGTGCACGAAAGGCAGAAGCATGTGGATGAATCACTTTTCAAGGTATAGAAAAGAGATTGGCAGGCCTTTTGTGCCGAAAGGATGCCAACTTTCTTGTGCACTTGGAAAGGTTAAAGCTTTCTCTTGGACCACCATGATTGATTGATACGATAAGATTAGGTTCGATGGTTTACTTTGGCACAATTTTGATGGCAACTCTTTCTAATATCGACACAATTTCTTTTAAAACTCAAAGTGCTAAAGCCAACAACACATAATAGACCCAAAAACATTATATATATAAGAAATTTAATCATGAGCATTTTCTTTTAAGTAAAGAGGCGACAAAAGGTAAGAGAAAATGACAACTTGGAAATTATCTTGCTCACTTGTTCATGGTGCTTATCTCCTTTTCCTTGTTCGTATGGCTTCTGTGACTCTCGTCTTTTTGTAACGGATACTTTCATTGGTATCATAAGCAAATAGCTTAGCGTACTTCATTTCACGATCAATGAATACGTGGGAAGTTTGGAAATCAAAAAATTTTATTTTATGATCAATGAATACATGGGAAGTTTCAAAATCAGCGCTGCATTTGGTATGCTACAAAAGAGGCGTGTCTGTGTAATTAATTAATCGGGTTCGTATGTGTATGTATGTGCAAACAAAATGTGATGCCAGAATTACTATGACATCTCAAATGAAAGTTGAAGAATAATACTTGATAAGCAATCGGAGATCAAATTGTTGCCCCAATTAAGACATGAAATCATCCAAAGAATAAGATGGGTTTTATGATGTAATCGACAATCTAATCGAAGACAGATTCTCCAAGGAATAAGACAGATTTTACAATTGGAAAACAATTTAAAACAGGCAAATCAAGCTTTGCTACTTATTTTATTTTTGAGAGTATGCAGTAACACAAGACATTATATTAATGACAGCTATACAAATGAAGACGAAAGTGCAGTAAACTGAACTCAAAAAGCTACAAAAATATAGCTGAAAGACCAATATTTTCATACGCAGCAATTTTAATACCAATCAGTACCTCCTTGAATGAACCGGTTGGCAATCTGTACTAAATGCATGTGCAATGTTCAAACATCTCAGCCTCACAAGGGGCAGTGGTGTTTCTAAACAGAGCTCTGACTCCGGAGTCTCTCATTCTTTGCACATTCCTCCTGAAAATTGCAAAGCAACAACTTGGAGAATGAGAAATTTAGCACCAACAAGGATGCTGCAAATAATCCAGCCAGTTTTTAAATCAGGGTGGTTGGACATCCACCTTATGTTGTCAAAGGACTAATTTATGGCAACGAAGAGATTTTATTTTTAATAACCCAGAAACCACTGAGCGTAAGTATCGGGATCAGTTTACCAAGATTTAAATTTTGATTAACAGAAGAAATGAATATTGAACATTTAAACCAGTAATGCTGCTCTGATAAACGTATTAGTCCTCGCGAATTAATAATCGTCGAAGGAGAAACAATGTATCTGCCACTTGATATAATTGATATACCTAATATTTAAAGGTTTTGAAGGCAACAGTCGAAGAAGACAAAAGATTAAAAATTAAGTCTTGTATTTTTCACTATTATAAAACATAATCCTTTCTATTCAGGTGGCATTGCCTCTTTCAAATCCATACTAGATAACAAAAAATAAAGAGTTCTTTATAGACCATGCACTGTTCTTTTATTACTATAAATAGACTTGTTACAACTAGATTAACATGAGGCTTTTAAAAGAGAACGGCAGTGTCTCTGCTCTGCAATTGCTACCACATGTCTCTCCTTAAGAGCATCACAAATCTTCTGCTCTTCTCTGAATCCAAGCAGTACCTTCTCTGGGTTCTGTATGATGGATGCAAAAGTAACCATCCCCACAATATAACCCAAAGCATCTTTAGCAGAAGATACAGACGGAAGTTGAAAATAAAATAGGGGAAGTAAGCCAATTGATTTGAGCTGGCCAAAATTTTAATCTACAGGTTACGAATAGGATGACAGAAAATAAAATGCTTTCATTCCTGGAAATTTTTTATTTATAAAAGGACAAACCACTATGACTACTGTTGCTTCCCTAGCCAAAAAACAAAATAATGTCTATAATTGATTTTAAGTTTACAGACCTTACTCTTTCGTTCCAAGTGTATCAAGTGATTGGCAAGAAACAGCTGAATAATATTGCCCTATCCCCTATTCATATACAAGGAAAGGAGAAAACTACCTGGTGGCTGCCCTTCCCAATTTTCTCCATGGAATCAATTAACTCCATGCGAACAGCACTGCTAGTAATGGCATCTTGAAACTACACAAATTTATATGCAAAACAAGAAGTCAACAAATGCTAGAATCACTTGGTCACAGATTGAATGGCACACAACAGATTCAATAAATTATTTAAGATTGCATGTACACTTTATCAATGGACAATTGAGCTCCAAAACTGAACATGATATATAAGAGCACAAGCAGAAAAACAACATAGCACCATCGATACATGTCCTAGAAAAGGAGCATCATGGATAAGCAATGAATCATAAATAAATAAAAAATCAAAATCTATAACTCATTAACCAGAATTTACCTGTGAACTTACAATATTTAAAAAAGAAAAAAAAATTGAAAAAACTATGCCTGGGTACTTACAGAGTTCAAAAAAGGAAGTTTCCTTTGGCATCAAATCTTTAATCACCAAAAGAGCATTATAAGTAGCATATATTTCTGGGTTTGTCGGTGTTTTTCCTGTATATATCATAGGTAGAAAAAAATAATTTTTTTTTTGGCTCAAGTTAGAAAGCAATAGATATAAGCAAAGGCAGGTTCAACAAAATATTGGAATGCAAATGGGTCAGTAAAACGCATTTTGCATTCTTCACCTGAACATAAGCATACAATTCTCAGAACTGTGTTCATACCTGCAAAGAGGTGGTCAGAATGCAGTAAGCAAAATACCCAAATTAATCATTAATTTGTTCATTCCACTAGGAGTGATAGATTGAAAAGGAGTTACCCTAAGAATTAGACTCAGATATAACATGTATATCTGTTTATATTTCCAAGTAATTATGAATACCTCTCAGGTCGGATAGAATTTTACAGAATATCTAAAGAGCCAGTTGTGTGCATCATTATATTATATATTCAGTAGAAATGTCCCCCCAAAAAATATAGAGTAAAATTTCACTCTAAAAACTCAACTTGTTAATTCAACACTAACTAATTTTCAACCTGTGAAAATAACCAGTAGAAGCAAATGAATTGATTGCTATTACCTTGTTGTTGCTTAACGAAGTTAAAATACCAAAATCGATTTCAGGTTGTTTTAGTAGCACAAAGAATTCCAAAGTCATGACAACAACGTCATTTAAGCTTCAGAATATCCCAACACGACAGAAATGTCAAAATAGTAAGGATTGATAAGAACATAGTGGATAAGTTCTGAATGGGATGGCACATCACCAAGTTACCGCTTTACAGATAGAATAGACCACATTATACTAGCAAATGATTAACCTAATTTATGATCAGCACAAGTTTCTCATTTACAAGTTAGTAATACTACATTGCATATATAACAGATGAGAGTCAATCTTTTAAATTCAATTTAAAGCAAGTAACAACAAACACGCTTACTTTCTTGGCTAAATGCAATTTCTCAATGGATTCATTTAAATCATCAGAGAGATGGTACTGTCACTTTAACAACCAGCAGCCAATTTTTCTTCTAACTCAGTGATCTCAGCTTCCAATTCATAACGTTTTGCATCACAATTAGAATGGAATTCAGATTCTTCCCTCTCCAGAGCATGAAACAAGATTGCCCAACAACTAATGATAAAAAAAGAAAAAATTTACAGGGAGAACATAAAATTTAAAGAAAAATCCAACGCTTATTTTAATTTCTCGACCATTGTATTCGCACCATCCTTATCGATTCTCTCTCGTAAACATCGAATTTGTGTTTCTAAGATGGGATTTTGAATTTCTGAAGACGTAAATCCCATTGATTTGAAACCGTGTTTTAGCTTCGCGACACTCGGTTCACTGCAGTCTTCTAATGATCAGATGACTGCAGAAATTGCTATCAAATTTCGGAGGCCGAAATACCGACGAATTGCGAAAATTGGCAGAAATTGACTCGCCGACTCGGACCCGCACTGGAGCTACTGACCAGCAGTTTCAATTCCGGTACGTGTCGGGTTTTGGATGAATGCAATAAAATTTTAATAAATATGAATATTATCTTTTTTTATTAATCATACTATATTATAAATAAAAATATAATTTATTGATTATTTATGTATTAAATCAATTATATTTGTATTACATAACTAGGCACAATTAAATATTATTATTTATTTTATTTAATCTTTTGAACACAATTGAATATATAAACATAAATTTAATTATATATATATATATATATATATATATATATATATATGTTATTTTAAATTTCAAATTTGTATTTGATATAACTGTCTTATAAGCGAATTTGACACAACACAATATGTATTATTAGATTTTAAAATTTTAGATAAAAAATGATTATTAGGTTTTAAAATTTTATTTATGTTATAATAAGACCTATTTATTGTAATTTATAAATATAAAATAATAATATAATAAATATAAACAAATTGATATTTTATCCGAATTTGACATGAAACAAATATAAATCGTTTAATTAATTATATTTTAAATCAATGAATATATTAAACAAATAAAAATAGGATTCGTTGTAAGAAAATTTACATAAATATAATTTATTTGTTATTTTTTAACATGTTAATATAATTATTATTATTCAATTCACATCAAATAAATAAATTATTTATCTAAGTACAGTTTCGCGATCCAAATTATTAGTATTGGTAATTGCTCAAATTACATATCTTAATTGTGCTCAATTTGGGCATGAATAAATGGTGGTCACAATTTTTTTGACAGGAGGTTAATATGTGATGCATTCGATTTTGAGTGGATTTTAGAATATATCGATTTTTATTTAATTTATTTAAAAAATTTTTGTCTTGTACTTATTAGCGGTGGTAAAGAAACTTTGGATTTTATCCATTTATTTTAATTTTATCTTATTTATTTATTGCATGGTAAAAGTACCTTCGACTTGCACCCAATCCAATAGGGTGGCAAAATTCTGTTAAAATTAATGGGAATAACTATGAGAATCTAAAATCAAATATAAAAAATGAAATACACGATTTACTTCTGATCCGGATAGAACAAAACTGTAATCTATTATTGACTTTGATTCCATATATTTCCATATAGTTAGGTGCTAGATCTAGCCAATTGGGGTCTATTTCTGAATAATTCATGCATGCCTGGGAAATAGAATGTTGGCTTTCCATGAATGGCTGGGTTACGTGCTACAGAGCATTTAGAACCCCCGAAAAATAAGACCGGTTTCCATGTGTCCCTCTTTCCTTTCCTTTGTTTGTGTCCTCTCGCAGAAAATGGGTGGGAACCATCCAGTCATAAAGCTGGGAATATTTGTGTCGACAATCAATAAACACATCAACTATTCTTCTTCATCATCAAGGAAAACTAACAATCCGATCACAGTCTACAGATGCATAACTTGTCATAATTGTTCTTTCTTATCTTGTTGAATATACAGATAAATTTGTTAATTTAGTTGCGCGTTTTCATTATTTTATGTCATCGAGTGATCCTCCAACACCTTCAAATGATATAAGTTATCTAAATTATAGATTTCATTAGAGTTTACTCTTTTGGCTCTTGAGATGTTTTATAGTTTATGCCTTTTGGGTAGGGTAAGTTTCATGTCCCCCTCCCACCCACCCCTCCTTGTTTCGATTCTCTTTTATTTATTTAATTAGCCTCTCTTAAGATGTTTCATTTTTTTAAAAAAATTATTAAATGATGAGTCTTTTTTATTTAGTGATTATATACAGGCAAGGATGGACATTTGTGTTTCTCTTTTCTTAATCTCATGATTAATAAAAGTCATTTGTTAAATAAAAAGAAATAGTAATATATATCAGTAATTTTAATCGAATACTATTAGTGAATTATAAATAAGAATTTAATAAAACCATTAATGATAGATATATAAATTCTTTATACAAATTATGTAATGTAATAATGTTATATAATTGTCACATGTCTCTTTAAATTTATTTTTTTATTTTCATAAATTTTCACATACCCCAATGAAATTATAGAACAAATGACAATTGAACTCCAAAAAATAAATATCAATTTTATATATAAATAAAAATATAAGATCTTTTAACGATTAACTAAATTTAGATCAGAATAAAATTTAATTCATGGTTGAAGGCCAAAATCTTTCACATGTAATTTCATATTATAACACATATAGCTAATATGTCGGAATATTTTCTCTCTAGGTCAAACTCCGGCATAAATCTCGAGAGCATCGTCGCTAATGTCGTTGACAAAGTAAGACATGAATTCTGTAAACTTGAATGGTCGGTACACAAGAGGATGGTGTTCTTCTGTGAGTTCATTCGGAACTTTAGTTGTGACTCCATCCTTCGGCAACGAAAATAAACCAAACGAATATCTCTCCTTATTCCCATTCATCACAACCCAATGCTTTAATGCTTTAAGCCTTGCATTACTCGAAGCCTAACAACACAAGATAAATCACATTCATTTTCGTTCAAATCTTTACTAATCAACAAATTTTATCACTTGAACCAATTAGTATATGTTTACCTTCAGGGAATTACCAATAAGGATTATGAACGCATCGTCTGGAACCATCAATGGAACGTAAACGCCTTCTTTGTTAACAACCTCCAGGCCCTGAACATCATTTTGGCGGAGAAATGTGAGATAATTTCTGTCTGTGTGAGGGACTAGACCGATTGCTGCTGCTTCGTTGTTAGGAGTAATTCCATATTTCATAAGACGAAAGACGCTAGTGCTACCCTCTGTGTGAATCATACAACTTTCCTGTACCAAAACCTCAGGAATACCCATTTCAGAATGACATTCAACTCACTGATTTCAGTGTCTAGCTGGAATAACAACAGAAGGAAAACATTGAGAGAACAACATCAAACACATTTGCATAAATAAATAGATTGCATATACGGGGTTCTATATACCACATATGAATGATGATGAGAAAATTTTACCAGAAACTTTGATTCCCATCTGGCCACATGAGTTTGGCAAACGCTTGCTGCATCGAAGCCATGTTCATTGTCTATGCCAAAGCTCTCGTGCAAAGGAACAATGGCTCTGTTTCCTATGTAGCTGCGGTTAGGCCTAGGGCTAACATACTCGTTCTTCATCTCTTCTGGTAGATCAAACAAAAGTATTCATCTCCATGAACGTATCTTCGCGTAGTCTTTTAGGAATCTTGTCGTAGAAAAGAAGAAAGCAACCGTGAGTTCGAATGCATCTCTAACTTGGTCCACAGGTCTTTCCACCTTTCTTTGACTTCCCATTGAGAGATTTATAAGAATTACATATGCATTTTATGAATATATGAAAACAATTTATGCTCTTTGATGTCTTACGAATATAGGAAATCTTAATTACTAATATATGGAAACAACTTTAATTGCATAGTTAATGTATGACATGAAAGGACATCTATTGAAATAGATTATGTTTGAAACTCCGAGATAATCTATAAGTTAAATTATTATATTAATGTTTTTCATCTAAGTGCCGTGGTCTCATCTAGGGTAATGTTACTATGCAAACAATTGTATTATTACATATTTTCTTAATATTTTCGTTTCAATCGTCAATTTTTTTTCCTTGTAATTCCTAATTCATCAATTATATATGAAGAACTTAAAAAATGTAAGGAAAGATTAAGAATATAACAAATAAGTTAAAAAAGATGTACATATCGTAACGACCCATCTTATTTATAAGTCAAACGATGTAAGAAATTTATTTAAACTATCGATTCTATCAATAAATTATCATTCAACTTGAGATTGAAAAATTGAAATAAATTTCAACAAACTATATTACTCAAAATCATACATGATCTCTTTGATTTTTTTTAGCAAAAAATTTGGGGCTTTGGTAAATATTTAAAGTTATTGTTTCATATAAATACTTATAAACAAATTCATTTGTATAAATAAATGAAATAATATTATATTAATGTCACGCATATTTTTCAGGAAATAAAAAAGATGAATTATATGATTTTTATCGTCATAATATAAGAATATCATATCAATTAATAAATATAAAATTTTGTCTCTTTTACCTTATTGAACATATCTATTTGAGTTTCGGTTATCACAAGGTTTTGGTTATAAGAAATTTAGGAATATTTGGGCGAGTGTGTGCGTGTGTATAAACTTGAGAGAGTAAGTGATTGTGTGTGTGTATGAAGTTGGGTGCGAAAGAATTCTTTTTTCATTTTTGTTGTTGTTTGCATGAGGGCTGTGCATTTATGTATTCTTGGTAGAGCACTGCTTATAGACGCATTCACCAACTAAGCTAGCTCTGAGCAAAAGATGAAGAAACAATTACGAACTTCACAAGAATAAGTGCATACTGGATATTTTCTTATACAAATTATTATATATAAATTAACCATAATTTATAATATTTTTTATTAATTACATTAATTCATATTTCTATTAACTAAATATTACTATGTTACATCAATTCATAAACAATAATTTATATATAAAAAAAAATTTATATCTCTAATGTTACTTAAAATATTTTTTTGAGAGCAATTTGAACAGAAACATAAGTAATAATAATATATCAGTTTGAGTATTTACTATTATTACTATTATTTCCTTTTGAATAACTAAAAAAAGATGATACATAACAACCAAACCAGAAGTAAATATATTATTAACAATAAGCCTGTATATATAGGATGGTATGAAATTATTTCTCTTTTGATAACAGTGTACTTTCCTATGTTTGTATACATCTTCATTCGAACCCGTTGGATTTCTTAATTAGGGACGACAAGGACCCATTTAGGAAATTGATATTCGACAATACTTTAATATATCAAACAAAATCTGTGTTTGTGAATCAATTGAGAAACATAATGGTAGTGAATGAATCTATGTACGTAGGGGAGAGAGAGAGACTGAGAAATTGTATTCCAACTTACCATTATAAAATTAAATTTGCATGGGACATTCGCTAAGCGCATTGATAGCAATGGTACGAACAAATGCATAGATGTGTTTGTATACATAGAAACAGACCTAATAATACAACAATCGATCTTTTCTTCAAACAATCATTCTAATGGATTGGATTTCGAAGTGGGTTCAACCACCACGTGATTACCACCATCCCCACGTGTAGACATCTATGGAGATGATTGTCGAATCAAAATTTATACCAGGACTTTGAAATATATATATGTGATTCAAGATCAATTATCCATGTAGAGCTGGAGTAAGGTATATAGGGATCAATTTGATAGCTTGTGAATCTATGTTGCTGTTGGCCGTTTTCTTGGTTCTTTTTTCTTGGGTTAAACAGTAAGATTTGTTTCTTTGAAGTGAGTTGATCTAAGTGTTGTCAATTTCATAATTTGATTGATTTTATTTCTGATGGTCCAATTCCATTTTGTACTACTTTTTTAATTAAAAAAAAAAAAAGAAAAAAGAAATTTTTATTTTCACTTTTAATGTTCATAGTATTACTTATCTCACTCTATGTTTCTTCTCCATGTAGTTCTTGCAATCTAAGTTAAGATATTGAAAATTTTTTAGCAATCTCAAGCATTTGCATCTTAGTTTGATTGATGATGCTAAATTCATGATTAATCCGAATTTTTTGTGGGTATCTAAAAATTCGAATTTAAAAATTCCGTTCTTATTTAATATTTGCTCATTTTCAAATTTTTATCTCGAATTCCACTTTAGGGTATTTGCACATTTTTACACTTCTATCAGGATTTCCTCCTTTGGATCCGGCCCCAATCCAGATTTTTGCCACCCCTAGATCTATCCATGAAAATAATCCATCAAAAATTTTAAATTACAGGGATCAAATATCACCACCTGGTATTTATAGTTTTGCATCTCTTTCTCTTTATTATAGGACTAGAATAAGATTTATAATTCACAATGGCACAAGTCAGAAGGATAATTTAATAAGTGTGGAGTTAGCAGTTAGCAGAACAGCCATTTTTTTTTAATATAAAAAACCTAGTATATTACAACCATATGAAAACTAATATACATAAAGATGAAAGTCAGAATTATAAATATTAAAAATAAGACCGACGAAAAACCTACAAATATAAACAATAAGACTTATACTAAACAAACTCTTACAAATATGAAGAGTCTAAATTATACTCTTTAACAAACATTCGAACCTTGCACGCCCCACATGGCAAGGCCAAGTTCCCATCCACCTCGACTAAGAGGTGCTATACCAGCCTGTTTATAGTTTAGAGATTCTGGATGCTAATTTCATTTTTCCAAGTCTTTACCATGTTTAGCCCAAATACTTGCCATACATTATGTAAGTCTATATTATTGGTAGACTTCCTGTACGGGTATATCACTATCTTGCTCGACTTGATTTGATGATGATATTAAAGAATGCGACCAAGCACCAGAAGCCCCACATGGATTTCTACGGAACTGAAATTTACTTTGTTCCCACTCATCAATTTTGCTGCTGCTTATTAATTGTAAAGACTTCAAAATCATTCACAAGTAAGAAAATAAGATATGGTGGTGACCGGAAACATTGGATACTAGTAATAATTCTTCATACTAAGTACAAACATTACAGACAGTTACATGGGGCTTCCAGCAGAAGTGTAACACAACAGTCGAGGTTAGTTACTACTAAACTAAGGTTACGGGGAGGGAGGGAGAAGCAGAAATCTGGTAGATAACACAATGGGATCAGGACACCAAAAAATAACACAACTACAAAGCATTTTGAATGAAACTGATTCAAGGAAAAGAGAGATAAAACACTAATATTACTGTGGGTACAATCACATCACTTCCATAGCTTGACAAATTTATCGTGACTAGCAGAAGCAACTAATCCGGTCACAGTTGAAACCGCCAAGGCTGCAATCAGTCCGTCATGGGCTGGTAAAGTCATTGTCTTGTTCTCAGACATGTTCCATAGTTCCAACGACTGCAATAACCACCCAACCTTGCTTGTCAGAAACAAATCTTGAACCAGCAAAATGGTTATCAAATACTACTTCTGAGTTGATGAGACACAATAGTAAACAAAAAGCAAACTAACTCAAAATAAGGAGTGACTCGCCTGGTAACAGCCAATCACCAGCACTGAT
>JAWDEX010150451.1:0-22733 GCA_035221805.1 Trichilia hirta | reverse complement strand
GGGTAAGCTTTCTGCTAATTGTTTTTTCCATCATTTGCATAAAGTTGAGTCATCACTTCGTAGCATGTGAAAAATTTTTCATTTATAGATACGGTGGAGGCATGAGCTCTGCTAAAGCTGCACTGGAGAGTGACACACGGGTGATTTTTGTTCATTTCCTTCCTGTGCTTTGCATTTATTGTAATCATGGTTTATAAATTTTTTGTTTAACAATGATTGTTCAGGTACTTGCTTTCGAAGCAGGAAGAAAACACAGAATCAGGGTCAACACAATATCTGCTGGTATCTATTCTCTACCACATTACTTCTGTATCGATTTTCATTTTTCCTTTTCGAGAACACATGAAGGACTTTTCTCATTCTTTGTGGTTTGGTTGCAGGTCCACTAAGAAGTCGTGCTGCAAAAGCAATTGGATTCATTGATACAATGATTGAATACTCATTAGCCAATGCACCGCTCCAAAAAGAACTATCTGCAGGCAACTTTACAGAACTTCACTATATTTTACCTTTTATTACCCCTTTTCATGTTAGTCTTTTTGTGATTACTGAATTCAATGACTTAAAACAAAACAGATGAGGTCGGAAACACTGCTGCCTTCTTAGCATCGCCTTTGGCTTCCGCCATCACTGGTGCTGTAATCTACGTCGATAATGGTCTGAATGCAATGGGAGTTGGAGTTGACAGTCCAGCATTTAAGGATCTTGACATTCCAAAAGACAAGCACTAGGGGGTCAAGTCCCAGCTGTCTATAACTTACCCCAATTATCAACACTTACCCTACTCTAGAACAGCTATCTCAGCGGCACCCTTTTCTCGTGAGAATTTTCTATACTTTTGTGTTAAGACTTGTGATATTTTCTGACGAGAAGTCTTGATTAAATTGTTGTCAAATTTACAACTTTCAATGTGTTTTTCATTGTGTGAGCAACTTTCTGCTTTCAATTGAGCTGTGTAAGGTTTCGTACAAAGTGATGCGAAAACCAGATGAGAATTTAAACTCAGAAGTTGTACAAAACTGCAAGCTGGTTTGTAGTGTAATTTCATTAATGTTGGAGAAATGCACTTTTAGTATTAATAATGGTAAAAATATTGGGAAAATGCCAATAATGTCCCTGGGATAAGAAAACGGTCTTTCATTGGGTTTTTCATTAAATTTCTTACCTTTTTGGTTAAGGTATCATACAGACCTAATATAATAAAATTGAATATAAATCAAAAAGATTTTGAATAATACATTTATTTTTCATTTGTCACATCTAAATAAAAACTTCTAAAATTAACATTTTGACATATCATATTTTTATAATGAACTAATGACTAAAAATACTCTATATAAAAAAATAAATAAAATTTATAGCGGCACTTCAAAAAAAATTATAATAAAATAAATTTATTTCTATATTTTATCAAAATTTTCAATTTAATTAAAAAACAAATATCTTTAAACAATCTTAACAAATTTCTTAAGTTAAAATATACCGTACAAGTTGTAAACTCTAACAAAAAATTTAAATTCAATGAGTTGTAGCTTTATAGCAATGTAATGCTATCTTAAAATTAAAATGAGCAAATGTTTTATCCCGCAAATCAAGTTTTCCAATTTGTATAACACTAGAAAATTTAAATCTTATGGTCAGAAACAAACATAGGTCCCAAGTACCCAACTCCCAAATTCCTTTCACCTTTCTTATCATTGTCATATCATAGAATATACACAAAGTGGCATCAATTGGCCTAGTTAGGTTTGCATTAGACTATATTAACAAATGCAAACCATTAATACAAAAGCCATCTATATACAAAAATAGCTTCAATCTCTTCAACCATTGTTGACAACCAAAATTAATTCGTCAAAATTGTTAGACATAAAAGTATTCTTCAATTTGTTGCTGTCCTATAAATTGAAGCTAAAGCAGCCAAGAGGCACCAACAGCACAAACCCAGGAGATTGACAAAACAGAATCTACAATATCAGCTTGGATTTTCCTAACCATGTATATCTACAATAAAAAAAATGCATAGATTTGCAGCCAGAATTTCTTACTCAAATGATTTTACGCTTGCATCAAAGAATTCTGCCCAATTTTTTGGCATCCTGATCCCATTCTGGAGTCTTCCCCCACTGATTCTTCTCTTATGACCAGGTGACGGTTCCTGGATAATTTCCTGATGGGTGTTGTGCGCAATGCCACTTGACTGTTGTATGTGGATCGCACAAGTTGAGAAGCTGGTGAAGTGTGTGGAGGTTCCCTATATAGCATTAGCTCCTCCCCAGCAGGAAACACATCCGTCATTAGCTGCATCGCAAGTATCATTGAATTTAGACTTAGTCAAAAAGATTAGTTTACATAAAGAAAACACAGCATATACTTTTGAATGTGTTTGGCTGACAAAATATCACATAAGAGATGCAACGCATGATCAAGGTCACTTGATCTTTTTCTCACTAATCAGATTCTGCATGATTATCAAGAGGCCAGATAACTTTTACTTCAAAGCAGTACAAAAATAATAGAAACTACCCATGGCAACAGATTCCTATTTCATACCTTCCAATCTTTGAAATCAAATCTGAAAACAAAGTGATTATATTTGACCTTGCCCGACATAACCAAATTGGCGGCTGGAATGTTCCTAGGTGCTGAAAAAGAAAGAGTATAAACCACAAGCACATGTGGTATAAAGAGAAAAAAGGAAAGGAAAGAAAGAAAGAAAAACAAAAAATTTTGCATGATTATTGCAAAACATATCGTACCAACTAGATGAGAACCATTTTCATCAATAAAGATTTCAACTTGCCCGTCTTTAACTAACAATGACAGAGCAACCAAATTCTCTACTGTTTGCTCAAGAGATGTTCTATTCAAAACTAAATTTTCAAGCCTCACACATTTCTTCGTTCTTAGAATCTCAAACATTGTTGACATATTTTTATCTGTATCTGTTTTCTCTTCTGCCCCAGAGTCATCAGCCTGCCAAACACAAACTCTTAGCTTGCACAATTTTTAACGATTAAGACCAGTTGCAGAGAATAAATGTTTGGATTCATTGTCAAAGATATTTAAAAGTAACTTAAGCAAATTTAGAACACTCAAACCTAAAATTGTTACAGTATGAAGAGCATGTCTAGGAGAAATCCTAAGCAGATGATCTTTCAGAGAATTATGCAAAAAAACACTGTATTTCCAGAGGAAATATAAACTATGGCAAAAGTTTGGCTATGTAACATTCGATATTCTCATAGGAACAAAAAGTAAACAAAGACAAACAAGTTTTACAACCAAATGAGCATATACTATAATGTACTTCCAAATTCTCAACACAAAACCTATCCTAAAAAGAATGGAAACTCGTGTTAAATGGCATCTATCATTCAAGGAGTGTAATTTCTTTTATGTTTGGAAAAATACCTGAGACTTCGAGAATTTTCCATGTGATAACACCCTATGAAGGACCTATTGATATTGATAAGAGTGTTGCAAAAGAAAGCAAAGATTGACCGGTCATGAAATAAACATTGAGAATTCCAAAATCCGAATATACAACCAAAGGTCTCAAGAGTTAATTAATCTCAAGTTTTGAAATGGTTACGACTGTATCAAAAAGCTTGGTGTTATAAGACAACCCCTTTAAATCAAAAAATATAACGTGAAACCCTGAGATCCTCCTACAACAGACATCAAGTAACTTAATCTCAAATTTTAAAAAATGATCAATAAAAGTCTTAATTATGACATAAAACTTCAAAATCTTCTAAATTAATAAAAGTCTCAATTATGACATAAAATTTTGTAATATATATACATATAAGTTAATAAAAGCCTTGATTATGACATGAAATCCCAAGACTTTTCTACGGTGATTATTTTTACTGTGCAAAAAATTCAAAACTCGCAGATTTTTTTGCAAATATAAAAAACTTTTTAGCATAATGATTATATCTCAAGATAAGGACTCACAGTCCTATAATCCATAGAAAAGAGTACATTTACAAAAAACAAGATGACAATTAAACTTAGAAAATAATAAAAAATATGAAAAAGAAAAACAAGACAGACAAAGTAAGTTAAACTATCAAATTACTGCTATTTTCTTTACTAAACTTAAGCTTTGAAAAGTTTTCGCTAGACCACCAACTTTATCCTTAATCAATTTTTGTGATTTTAAGCTATAGCAATTCTGGCAAAGCTGAAAGCTCAAAGGAAAATTTTTGTGCATCAACACTTTATAGCCTATTTATTTTTCATGAATAAGATTGGTACTAGCTAATGCAGATAGCATGGTATTTCCAAAAACAAAGAAACAAAGAAAAGGAATTACAAAAAAGTGAAAGAAAAAAGTCAATTTGTAGTACACACAACTACCAAAGCAAAATTGACCCCCTTTTCAAATTTACCAAAAAAAAAAAAAAAAGAAAAAATCCTTAAAACAATAGCATGCTACACCAATACTAATCTATGCTTGCTATATGTATCCCTGTAATCCATCTAATTTAGGAATAATTTTTGCATGGATAGAGCAAATGGCATAATCATTTTAATAACAATATTCCAATTACATGAGCACCAAAGAAGAAGAGACTTTCACCTGATCAGGCCTTGTAGTTTGAGTTGGCTTTTAACCTTTTTTACGAACCACAACCTTCCTTTGTTTTGCTTCAGTTTTCATAGGTCCAAGCCTTAACAAAACAAAACAATATAAAGAAAAAAAAATTGTTAGTACACAACCAAGAAAAAGAAAATGAAAACAAATATTATGCTAAAAACTCACATGGTGCAACAACCATGGCATATGATAAAAAGGGTGAAACTGTGAGGCCAATATCTTTCCAATCCATTGATATCTTGGTATCCTCTTCGGAAGCCAATCTCCTTCCATTGGATAGCCCAAACTCAGCAATCAAAGAACTGACAAAAATCCACCGGCCTAATACCTTCATTGGACTGTGCTTTAACAGAGTCCACCAATGTGCTTGCAACATCCAACAGCACTTCGGCATCTGTTACCTGTTCCCTTGGCTTAAGCCCTGAAAACACAATTGGGTATATGCACAAAAAATCAAATTCAAAACACCCAACATGGCAAACGTCAATAAATAAAATATTGAAGCACTGTCACCGACTGTATAGAACAAATATGCAAATAACAGACTACAGCATCATGTGATTGGATTTTAGGATCCAGAAAAATCAAATAATACAACAAAACAATTTCCCTCACTATAAGATCCAAAAAATTGAATAGTTTCTTTTTTACATTTTAATATCTAACACACTTTTAGAGATAGGTATCTGCTAAAACTTGCTCTAGATCAGATTAGTTAATTCAGAAAGGAAGAAATTCAAATTCTTCCCTCAATACACGAGGGGTTGAAAATTGAGCTATTTGATCGCTGAGAATCTGCGTCTAAATTGCTTTTATTGTCAAATCATCAAGATTCTACATTCTGTAAATGATTGAAATAATTACATAACACATACCTGAAAATGACTATAATTACCATGCTGATGCAAAATTTTCAATTCCTCGATGATGGTCGTGAACTTCTTTGAACCCGCTTTCGACAGATCATCTATCTCATCTGAAAACAAAAAACATAGGTATTAAATTTCAAAATTAATAAATCTTTAAATATATTTTAAATAAAGAAAAAAGAATTACCATTAATCTTGTTCATTACAGCACGGTATTTAGACCTGAGAACTCCCCGCTCGACCATATACTGCTCACTTCGAGTTGACTCATCATCATCCGCCAAATCAACTACGTTGTGGTTCACTTTCTCACGTTTCACATCTGTGAGTTTTTCCATGTCATCGCCTCGGTCGACTCTACTGCTCCCTGGTTCTCTCTTCGCCGTCTTCCGCATGATTTCAAATCCTCACAAGAAAAGCAACAAAGCAAGCAAGCAAGAAAAAATTTTCTTTGTTTTCTAAAAATGAAATATTGAGAAACTTGCTCAAGAATTTGAATGGACTGAGCGCAGTCAAAAAATAAAATTTTGAGTAGAAAAAAAGGTTGTAATTTGGTAAAAATAAGGAGGTGGTTTTCCCGCGCATCGAATTTACAGATTTTGTGCGGGAATTCTAAATTTATGATGAGGTTATTTACTTATATGAAAAAAATAATTTATATATTTAGGGAAAGAGAATTATGCAACTCGTACATAGAAAATAAGATTTGATTCTACAAATTTAAATTCCTAATTAATGGATAAATTTATTAAAATCCTTTTATTAAAATTTTAAATTAAAAGAGTTTACATCATAACCTTTTTTTATGTTAGAGTCATATCTCAAGTTCAAACTTCAAGTGAAACTCATAAATTTGTTTTTAAGTTTATATTATGACTCTTGATGAATATAAATAACATTATTTATGTAGAATAATTTTTTTAATTAAATTTACATATAATTTAAGCTAAAAGAATCAAATTCTATTATTAATTATTATTATTTAAAAATAAATTAATAATATCATAACCTTTTAACTATGTTTAAGTAAATAATTGTTATATTATGTGCACTGAATCATTAAATTTTAGGCTAAAGTTTCGTCGCTTTAAAATCAACATTAAAAGTCATGACATTAATGAAAAAAATTAGTAAATCTCAAAAAAAAAATAAAAATAAAAAAAAAACTCGCACTAAAATTAAAATATCACATTATTTATACAATACTTTGATAATACAAACTCATGCAAGTGTAGAAATAAAATGACACAATAATATTAATTATTATTATTATTTTTTTACTCATTTTAATAATTGTATTGACTTTATGTTTTTATTAATTAATAACATAAAACATTAGTTTATACAAAATTTTGTATCCAAAGAACAGTTCGTACAAAATGAGTATTTATCCATAACAGAAATAAAACCAAAATATTGACCCTCAGCTATCCAACATAAGAATTTAACCTAAAAAGCAGTCAAGCAGCCCAAACGAACAAAAAATCCACTGATACACTGGTGTTGCACAGAAGACTCCGGATGGGATTGTGCCAATTTCATCACAGCAAACCTGCTGTCTTAAGAGCTCCCTTGAAGTCATCCACGCTATTCCATGATGGGACCTAACATCGTTGACCAATCGCAAGAAATCAATTACACAATCTATTGCACAATGATGACAACAATAAAATTGACTTTACGCTCAGCTTATGAACTCATTACTGAAACTGCATACTGGATCCTAATTATGTGTATGTTTGTGCAAAAATAGAATCTCCTCGGACATGATACCGAGTTTTGATTATGATAATTTGACAAAATTCTAGAATGAAGAAAGGAAAAGAAAAAAATTACCTCAGCAATTTGGGTGCCAAAGTGCCGCTCTATTTTTTCCATAAGCATGTTATCCATATCACCCAATAGCAAATTAAATATGGCTCCTGTACAATCACATAACGGTGTTTAGTCACTAAGTATAATTTCATATTTTCACAAAGTCAATATCTACACCTAAAAAAAAGGTATAAATCTACAAGTCAACCTATTTGCAGCTTAGCATAATGTATGTTTGCAGAATTCCAGTGTGTTAACCTATGATGAAAGCATGTGGGATTTTCTAACTGGTAAACATCAATCATTATTATTTACCAAACAAAGGATGAACTCGACAGAAGTATTTAAATGGGACCAGGAAAACACTAACAACACTGAGAACAGAAATAATGGGTTTCAACTGCCAGCAACTATCTTTTACAGAAATAATGGGTTTCAACTGCCAGCAACTATCTTTTAAAGTAAATAAAAGGCAAGTACAACAAAATGTTAGTTCAGAAACTTGCCTTTCCGGCCAAAACGTCCGGCCCGACCAATTCTATGCAGGTACACCTCATAATCAGGCTCTGAACGGTTTTCATGTTTCACTGGAAGATCATAATTTATGACAAGATTAACCTAGAGGAAAGGAATCGGTCAGGACACCAACTACACGAGCACTAAGCATCAAACTGGTAAAACAATGGTTCTTTTTTGCTAAAACAAAAGTCACCTGTTGCTGATCAAAGCCTCTAGCAAGAAGGTCAGTTGATATAAGAACTTGTGTTAAACCATCTTTAAACTCCTTAACTATCTTGTCCCGATCTTCCTGCTTTTGAGCACCCTGTATGGTAGTAACTTCATAACCCATATCAGCAAGCGACTTATGCAACATGCTTGCACTATGTCTTGTGCGTACAAATATAATTGTCTGCCCCAAATTCTCTCCCAGTTCAAAAATTCTATCCTTGATGACCATAACCTTGGCAAGTTCGTCAGGACAGTGAACTTTGTACTGCTTTACTGATTCTAACGACAGTTCTTCTTTCTTGACAAAAAGCTGGTTGTAATCTTTAATAACCCTCGTCACAAAATTTTTGACATTCTCGTTAAACGTTGCAGAAAATAGAAGAACCTGAAAGCAAAGTAGAAATCAGAAGACCGTAACCACTGTCTGTAAAGTTTAACATGCATCTAAACTCTCTGCCATTGGTTAATAATAAGTGGCATAGCATACAGTAGAACCATTACATTTAACAATGATATCATACAAGATAGACACGTTGATATCATACAAGATAGACACGTTGCAGCAAGGAGAAAATAGTTCCAAGCAACTAATACTGGGAATGATGATTCCATGATGGAGAACTCTTTGTAACGAGAGGCCTTTGCTTATTGAGTTGTCATAGCCTCAAAAAGTCTGAAAATCTACATTTCCTTATTTATTTCCTAAACAGTTGGTCACAGAAACGCTCCTTTGCCTACACATCAGTGGCAATGATTGAGAAATGAAGGGCAAATGACACTACTCCCTTTATCCCTACACCTTTACAGATGCATAACAGAAATATGAACAGAAGGATGTCAGAAGAATCTGTTCAGCCCATCTGATCTTATATTACACTTCAGAAAGAGACTCACTCTCTTAGAAGTTGAGAACAACTTAGTGCCTTGCCACAAAGCTTAGTCCAAAGCCACATCCTCACAGACAGTTAGCACTTTTCCAAACGGCAGTTGCTGTCTATTCATGTCAACACTCTGCTTCAGCATTGCAGTGCCACATCTAATCGTGGCATAACATACAAATTTTATGTATCACACTAAAACCAACTTTTTGGAGTACACTTTTTCCTCCACGATCCATCAACTCACTTGAAATATTTTACTATATATGGTATACATGTGACCTTTCAAGTATACAAAAAGTTCAGCATACAGCAGTATAGTTCTCACGTTATTACCAGAAGGAATTAAGATGTGTTAGATTTTGCATTTCAGCAAAGATCAACATGAAAAATGTTGCATAGCCATCCAAAAATATAATCCCATTATAAATTGGGAAGACAAACACAACCCAGCAGATGAATAAAGCTTATTTCATATCCTCATACTCAGCTAAAAGTACATTACACACATTAGTTGGACATACCTGGCAATGAGTACTGCTTCGCTCAATGTCCTTCATAATCCTCAAAGAATCATCCTTAAAGCCATCCTGCGCCATTCGAGTATTTATGAGCAAACAACTACCAATAGTCTATCCATCTAAAGCATAAACAATTCTCTGTATCTTCTCTGATAATCAGACGTCAACAATATATTCATTCAGTAAAACAGAATGGAAAACATCAATAACGATAGCTCAACATTGCTACTCAGTTGTATGAATTATTTTTAGAGCACGTGTTTGTGTTCAGGGTTTTGGTCAAAGAGACAACTGAATGGGATAATCTAACTACACATTAATCCCATTATAGCTCCAGAAACATGGTCCCCCCTGCATGTGGATCCCAAACTTTCCAAATTTTTTTACCTCAATTGCATTATATCCCACTAACTTTACCAGGCCTAGCAAATCCTTCAACCTCACACTGAAGACAACCTTCTAACCAACTCAGACAAACAATGCTCAAAACACAGGAACGAAGAAAACCACCTACTAACACAAATAGGAAGTACCTCTTACATATCCTAGCTGACAACAAATCAGTTAGTATCAAATCATCTTGACGATCTAATTTATCAATAAAAATATGTACCCATAATTTCATCAAAAAAACATAATAACATAGTCAGTATAATAAGATTACCTCAGCCAGCATGTGATCAGCTTCATCAAAAACAAGAATCTTCACATAACTGACACCCAATTTCCTTGCTGACATCCATTTCTTAATGGTACCAGGAGTTCCAATCACTATATGAGCAGTAACTGGTGGCCTTTTTGCAATTGGTATATAATTGGTGCTGTCCATCGGCACAGCACATTCAGAAGTTATCCCTGTGTGTTTCCCCATCTTCCGTAAAACTTCCAAATTCTGAAATTTTAAAGACTTTTAACAAATCAGTTCAAGTTCAAGCCTCTACAATGCAAACCAAAATCATCAATTTGATTTCAACTAAATCTTATGTAACCTGAATTGCCAATTCTCTAGTTGGACAAATGCAAAGCGCTTGCGGAGCTTTGAGGTTCGAATCAACGCGGCTCAACATACCAAGCACGAAACAAGTCGTCTTGCCAGAACCATTATGCGCCTGAGCAATCAAATTCTTATACGGTGGAGTCAAAATCATGGGCAAACTAATTGCTTGAATCTTACTAGGCTTCTGAAATTTCATGTCAACATATAAACCCTTTAACAGCTCTGGCGAAATATTCAAATCTTCGAACGTACTAGCTGACGTGTACGGCGTATCGCCACTCGTAACCTAGATTAAAAAACAAAAACTAAACAGTTTAAATAAAAATTTAAAACGTAACAATAACTAGACGCGATGACAGAGAGAAAGAGATCGTACCGCTTTGATGTTAGAGTCGTCAGGTTCGTCAAGAAACTTATTAACCTTTTTGTTCTCGTCTACCGCCAATCCTTCGACATTAAGCTCCGTCGAAGTTGTGGAAGCGCTCGGCTCCTCCTGAGTTTCATCTTCCACTTCGTCGCCCCATGATCGCTTTGGCTCCGCCGGTGGCGCTGACGTTGCGGCAGTGTCGGTTTTGTCAGCCATTGAACACTAAAGAATTTTACAGCGATTAAAGTATTAAGTACAGAGCAGGGTTTCCTGATCAACTTCAGATGAAATTTGAAGAGAGGTTGTTGAGGAACGTAAATTTCAGAGACAATTCAATTTATGAGAAACCATAGAAATACACTAAGGAAAAACCATAGAAATACAATAAAGAAGTTGATTTTTTAAATTAACTTTTGTAAAGATGATTCTGGAAATTTTTAATGGGCCGGGCCCAATCTTCTGAACAGCAATCAAAATATTCAAAAGAAAATATTTTTACAAGTATTTTTGAAAGGGATGACAACATGTCAATCCCTAAGCTTTTGTGAAACAACCAATGCTTATGTAAAACTAAAAACAAAATCAATGGTTAATTTGTTTCAAATATTTAAAGTATTCTTCTAATATATTATTTTATCAAATTTTATGAAAATATTAAAAAGTAATATAATATAATTTTTGATATAATAAACTTTAACTAATATCTAAGATGATGCAATAATTATATATTATATGATCAAAGGCTTATTTATTATGCATTCCTAAAGTATACTGACTTATTATTTTATTAAAAGTTAGAGATCTATTTGTAAATATATTAATTTAAAATTTTTATTGCTTAATTTTTCTTTTCAAAGGCAAAAGGTATAAGCGCACTTATTATGATGCCTCCTAGCTTTTTCAATTTTGAGAGTGCTTTCCGTGTTTGTAACCAAATAATTAAAAAAATATATATTTTAAAGTAAATGTCATATTCTTCTATTACAATAATATTACAAAAAATCTTTTGAAATCAAATCGATATTAAGAGATATATTGTGAACATAAATAAATAATTTAGAGTAATAATAATAATACTTAAATGTGATATTTTGTATAAAAGAAAAAAAAAAAACTTTTATCAACAATTTTTTTTCTTTGTCATTAAATACATGAAAATATATGAATTTTTTAAAATTAAAAAAAATTACTAACGAGTGACTTTAGAAAAACAAATTATTTTTTACTTTTCCTTCAGAAAAAAAATAAAAAATTTTGGATTTACAATATCTACGGTCATTTCCAAACTTAAACAATTGTGACGCTGTGGGTCCCACTAATTTCAAACCAACCATGGTTAATCAACCTTTGCCGACTGACTGTTGCTCACCAATTTGAAATCTAGACATCTAATCGCATTGTTCTTCCAATCATAATGGCCAATGGGTAAAATATTAGGAAAGTATTTAAAAAAAAAAATAAAAACCCAGTAAAATGAAAAACAGTTCAGACCCGAACCGCCAAGAGAAAGAAAAATCGAAACAGGGGAAACAGAGCCACAATACACACGTTCTATTTCTATCACTTCCTCCATCTATTAAAAAAAAAAAAAATTCATAAAACATATAAGCAAGAACGAACGGAATATAAGCAAAAGAAAGAAGTGAACCCAATCTAAACGACAAAACAAAAACAAGAAGAAAAGAAGCAAGGATAATCCAATGATGAAGACGATGGCATGAGCTTAGTAGTAGTGATAGTAGTTTTCATTTCATGGCTAGAGAACACGAAACGGCATCGCAGCAGCAGTGGGGCACGTTGGAGGAACTATTGTTGGTGTGCGCCGTGAACCGCCACGGGACAAAGAGTTGGGACTCGATCGCTATGGAAGTACAGAACCGAAGTTTGAGTCTTTCGTCTCTTAGTCCGCAGAGCGGTAGAGACAAGTTCAATGACCTTAGACGACGGTACATGCCGCAGAACGACGCCGAATCGACGAGCTTGGTCCCCTTGGTTGACCAGCTCAGACAGATTCGTGTTCAAGAGCTCCGCGCCGAGGTTCAACGTCGAGACGTTTCGATCATGTAAAATATTGTTGTTTTTTCTTTTTATTAAGATCTGAGGGGAAGGGATGTAGCTTTTGATGAGATATATGAAACGGCGATGTTGTTTTCTGTTCTTTTGTGTGCAGGTCTTTGGAATTGAAGGTGAAGAGATTGGAAGAGGAGAGGCAGAAAAGCTTGAAGACGGAGGTAGATCTGGACAGACATAGAAAGGCCTCACCGGAGATCATAGCTAGTAAATCCTCCGCCGTTGACGGGGACGGCGACTCCGACGAGCGTGAGAACCGATCCTTCAACGAATTTAATTCCACGACTCAAAAGGCAGAAACGACGAACAAGAAACAAAATTACGACGTAGTGGATGAGAAAGAGCCGAAAATAAAATCCGAGGCGGGAGATGAAAATAATCCGGTTCAGGATAGAACCGAAAATGAAGCCGACCGAGAGGATCGAGACTGGTTATCCAACGGTAAATTAAATGAAAATGTAAACGGTGACATTATGGTTGACGATAATGAATATAATGCCAAAGCCATGTTGGAGGAGAAAGTTGAGAGTTTCAAGAATAAACCGAGTGGCGTTGGTGGACTCAGCGAGTCGAACGAGTTGTGGGAGGAGGAGACCAAAAAGGAGGGAAAGCACAGCAGTGATGTACAGAGCTCGGCAAGTTTGTCGAAGAGCAAACGTCGGCGTACTGCTGGAGTAGTGGGTAGCAATGGCTGCGGCGGAACGGTTGGGTGTAGCAGTGGTGACGAGCCCAATGTTGAGGAGGTTTCTCCCGCCACGAAAATGATGTTGGCCGTAAAATCTGAGCCGTTAGTTAGGTTCCTTCGGGTGATACGGTACCATCGGCTCGGCTCACAGTTTGAGCGTCGGCTTCGGAGCCAGGTACGTAATTTCAAATCGAATATTCTTTTTGAAAAAAATTGAAAATTCAAGCCAGTTACATAAATGAAGTAAGAAAAATAAAAAACCTACACAATTAAACTCTGTATATGACTGCTGAGAAATTCAGTCCAAGGCAATCACACCTTTCACGTTTGCACCACCGAGGGACTTATTCGTAAACAAGAAAATTAGGGCGGTGTTTTGGTCCTACAGAAAAAATGAAATGGTATATGGAATTAACACCTGAAAATTTTTTTCGTGGTGATGCACATAACAAAAGCATTGTTTTGGAAAAAACGACGGTGTAGTTGCATCTAACTCAGCCACGTGGGGTGTACAAATTTTTTATTACTTCATGTCATTTACATTTTTCCTATTTGGAGTCCATGTCTAGTATTAGAAAACATGTGAACCCAAAGTGTAAAAGAGGCCAACACATTAGCCAAGTGTTCTGCCATGGCCAGGCGGGTTTGCTGCAAGAAGAAACGGTGGACACATGGCCCATGCTACTGGGAAATTGATTCTTCCAGTAGGGTCGTTATTTTCACCTTTCAAATATGTAAAATTTAGATCAAAAGAATTTCTCTGAAGAAAATATTACAAAAATAAATAATATTTGGCATGAGTGTCACCTACTCTAATCCTATCTACAATCCTATTATATTAAGTGAGAAAAAAAATGTAAAAATTAAAAAAAAAAAAAAAATAGAAAGAAGATGTTTTTGCACGTGGGACTTTCCCGCCATAGAAACCTTGCTCGACTTCTTTTACGTGTTTTTGTTTGATATCTTCTTTCCCCGAGTCGTGGTCTTTGCAACATTTACAGCCAAATTTAAGAGATGGCATGCATATCAGCTTTTCCCTTCTATTTTTTCCCGCCTACGACATTTCGCTGGTCATTAGAATCCCAAAGGTTGTTCTTGAAATCTATTCTTTTTCGGTGGTACATTTTGAATGATTTGGTCTTTCTTCAGCCTTGTTGCAATAGATGCGCCAGATTGCAAAATCCAACCTGCATGCGAAATTACTAAACTACCCTCAACTTTGATTGGCCATCTTGTCTTTTGCATTCTTCGGGAATCATCTGTTGAATATTGATGAATAATGCTGTTGATACTGTTTTGCAGGAATCTGAAAGGTACAAAAAGTTGATAAAGCAACCCATTGATCTTCAAACAATTCAATCCAGGCTTGACAGAGGGGTCTACTCCGACTGTTTTCAGAGATTCTTTAGAGATCTCCTCATGTTGTTCAACAACTTCATAATTTTATTAAGCAAAAGCTCCCAAGAATTTGCCGCAGCTCAAGAACTCCGGGCTCTAGTTATCAAAGAAATGAGTGATAAGCTCCGGAAACCGAGACCAAAACCAAAACTAAAAGCACCCGTTAATGTTAAACGTGAATCCGATCAACCGCCTGTTTCGCTTTCGAAATCCAGCAGAGCTTCAAAGATGGTTGTGTGTGGTGAACGCAGCACTGTTCAAGCAATGTCTGAAAATAACGCTCAAAGTAAAGCAGGAGACAAAAAGGAAAGAGAAGTTGAAGAAAAGCCGGAGTTGAATGAGCAAAAGATTGATAATTCTTTTGTTGGTGTTGAAGAAAAATGTATCAAGAAGAAAAGGATTCAAGAGAAGTCAGTTTCAGGACGTAGAAATACTAGAAGTAACAACCACCAAATCGAAGTGGTAATGAGCTTAGTTCTCACGACGCATGGGAAGTTAAGATGGATAATGAGGAAGAAAATGCCTTGAAGAAGAAGGAAGGTGCTGCTAGTTTCTTGAAACGAATGAAGCAAAATTCTCCGGTTAAAGACGATTCAGAGGAAGCGGAGGAGGAGAAGAGGAGGAGGTTGGGAAGGAAGAAAGATGTAAAGAGCGAGAGGGTTACAAGGAGTTCAAGGGGAAGGAGGGTGAGAGAAGAGAATGCAAGGGTGAAAAGAGGAGTGGGAAAACCGCCAAAGAGATCGGCCACTACTAGTCCACGGGAGACGACGGGGAAGAGAAGGAGAGCCAATGGTGAGTGTGAAGTTAGTAGGTACAGGAAAAGAACAAGGAGGTGAAGGAAAAAGTGGGTGATTGTTATATATTGTATATTAATGAGAATATTTTTTCCTATTATTTTTTAGAACTTTTTTCTTAGTACGGTGTTTTTATTGGAAAAAAGAAAAGAAGAGAAGAGAAAAGGATTCAAGTTAGAAGAGAGAATGCAACAGAAAAGAAAAGATTGTAGAATGTCTTTGGTGCAGGCAGCTATTGCATGTACACACAAACCATGTAGGGGTAAGTATGAATGACAGGATTTCTAAATTAATTTTTTTTTGTATTTTGGTATTTTTCAGTAGAAAGTAAAAGATTGAAAAAAAAAAAAGATATTTAAGTTGTATTCTAAACACTACCTTAGTTTTTTAATTATTTTTTGAAAATTATAAAATCTGTCGTTAAATTGATGAAATTCATACTACGAATAAAAGAATTAAAATGATTACGAATAAAAGAATTAAAATGATTGATAATTGTTGTACTTTTACAGCAGTTTTCTGTTAAGAATTGAAAATATTGTTTTCTTCGTTGTTTTGGCAAGGCAGGTAGAATGTCAAAATCCATGATTAATTGTTTAGCTTCAAGTTTTTGACAATTTGGAGAGTGGCTCAACTAATCAATGAAATGCTCCGCTTGCGATGGTAGTATTTTCACTTTCTTTGAAAATCAAAAAATTCAATTTTTTTTTTTTTTTTAACGACGAAAAAATTTTTATACTCAATTATTACTATAACAGTCAACCATATATAAATCAGACATTTATTTTTTTAAAATACGCCTTCGCAGATCATACAGTATTTATTTTGAATTAATTAAGATCATATACAAGAATCTTGCAGTGGTACCAAATATAAGATAAAATTTCGGTTATATTAAACTTTTACATCTGAATGTATTTTAAAAAATTTAAATCCAGAATTAACATAAATATCTTCCTAAAATAAAATTACTCGACTACACCCCAGTGGGTGCAAATCAAGTATTTTGATAATAAGTAAAACTATTTTTTTAATAATATCAATTTTAATTAGAATTTATGTATTTTATAATAATATTTTATATCTAAACTCTAAGATATGATGAATTTTAGATGGGATAAAATTCTAAATATTAATATAAAAATATGTAAATTTAATTATACAAAAATATTATTAATTATAAATAAATAAATAAATAACCTGCAAGTTACGGCAATATGCATAACAAATAATCCTTATAGCCAAACAGAAGTTACTGTACAAACACTGCGACATTTCATATTCGCCTCCGCAAAAAACACATAATTCTGTCTTTATCATCTTAATTTGTAACCCTTAATCAAGAGGTCAATGACTCAAACGACTCCTTTCCTTTGTCTCTCTCCGATAAAATATCCATTTTCTAGTTTCATGTAGTCTCTTTAACTGGAGTTTCCATTTTGATCCTCCCTTTTTCACCTGAGAACATGTCAAATTACACAGTCGAGTCGTGTAAAGTTGAAACCAGTGATGGAGTGAAGCTTCACACAAGAGTGTTCAAACCCAGACAAGAAGAAGAGGTAAAGGCAAAATATGACAACTTGGTGATTGTTCTTGTTCATCCATACTCAGTTCTGGGTGGTTGTCAAGCGCTTTTGAGAGGAATTGCATCTGGATTGGCAGAAAAAGGTTATAAAGCTGTGACTTTTGATATGAGAGGTGCTGGGAAGTCCACAGGAAGAGCTTCTTTCACTGGCTTTGCTGAAGTTGAGGATGCTGTTTCTGTTTGCAAATGGGTATGTGAAAATCTTTCAACTAACAGGATCCTGTTAGTGGGTTCTTCTGCAGGTATGATTTTTCTTTCTTTTTTATGTATTTTGATGGACCACGTCTAAATTACTCTTGTAGGTTTGGTAATTTTGGTTGGATTGATTATGTGATTTGTCTCGATGGTTGTTATCCGTTAGATCTATGAATTCTATACTAATTTGTGATGTTATTAGGGTTTATGGTTGTACTGATTTTGTACTCGAAGTAAAGGGTAAAAGATAAGAAAAAAGGAAGTTTTCTTTTTCGTTCTTTTTGTGCAAGGAAAAAGAAGATTTTTCGCTGACGAGCTGTCGAATGTTGTGATTAGGTAGAGTTGATGTTTGTCAAGTTAATTTTTTTAACGATTTATGCACTAGTTGTTTCATATGTTAACTTTAACGTTTGATTTTTGAATAGAATTTTTAACTTTCTGCTTCTTGCTGATTTCATCGCTTGTATGTTCGTGAAACCGTTACGCCATTACCTTTGTTATTGTCTTGAAAATTACAGGATGCTCTTGATTACGATAACCTATTTTGATAATATTAACCATACACTTGCTAATTGGCACTTGCTTTAACTGAAGAAGAAGGTCATCCTTTTTGGAACCATGACATTTCACTAGAAGTTTAATAGAATACTGTCAATAAAGTCTTAAAATTAGATTTGACTTTGTCTCCTTTTTGTTTGAAAATTTTCTGTTGGGTCAAAAAAGATATTTCATAAGATTTTACCAGTTTTGGAAATAATACTTGTTGCATTTGTGCTCATCTATTATTCTTTCTTCATCTTATCAATTTTAAATTCCATATGATAAGCTGTTTGTGACAGTGTTCACAAATTGAGTGTCTGCATTGGGTTGAATAGCTATATTGGCGACTGCATTATTGGATTCGTAATATATTTAAGCTTAAAGTAATCAAATTCATAAATGCTTGAGCGGAATTTTCCAATATGGGTATGATTTTTACTTCTTCCCACAAGTTATCGGCTCCGGAGTTTCTGAGTGTGGAGTTATTCTCAATGATAACTTTGCTCTTTGTTCATTGTAAAATTCCACACTCTAGTTTTCCTAGAAACCCTTAGAAATGGAGTGTACATTTCTTATGACCAAGCTTGAGTACCTGAATGACCCTCATCAAAACAATGCTTTGTATCTCAAGTAATTGTTATGTTACCTAGAGAAAAAAAAATTAAATGGATTAATAACCAATCAATATATTAGTTTTCATGCCAAAGGTTAAAGATAGAAATATTGTGTGGTAGAGTTTGCTAATCTAGTTACTAATGAAGCACTGATCTGTATGCTTGACAATTTTTGTTGTGAATTTTATTTATGATGGCAAAGATCCAGTCCCTATGTATTGATGGAAATTTCTTGATAGATTTAGTTGATAGGAGCTGTTACTACTGAGTAATATGATATTAGAGGGAAAAATCAATCTAATACATATTGGGTTTCTTGGATACCTGCTCTTACAGTTGAAACACATTTCGAGTTGGATTGCGTGATACTAGAATATGAACAGGTTATATCTTTATCAATTCCCCTACTTCTATTGTTTCCATAGTAATAGCAAGACAAGCATTGGACAAATTTGATGAAGGTAATGTTACTTTTCAATATAATATTCCCAACAAATTTAAAATAATCTTGTTCTTCTTTCTGCATTGCCGTATTCAAGCAAAGAAAGAAAAGAATGATTTCAATCACTCATGGAAACATATTCTAATATCACGAGTTCCAGCAAATCAACTGGTAGAATCACTTTAAATACACGCAAGAAGCCCATCTGACATACTTATCATGGTCGTCCCTCAGCTTCCCACACCCATAATCTTAACTTTACTGGGCTGAGAATGAAGATCCTATTGATTTCGATACTTATGGCGACACAATCAATCATTCGTTGTCGGGCAGCCACTCATTGCCAGAAATTAGTTGAATCCAAGATTCAATTCCTGTGTCTCTTCCTCCTAGTCATGTGTTCATGTGTTCTAAGAGTTGGATAAAATCGTAGAAGTAGGATATTATCTAGTTAGAGTAGGAATTCTTGAACCCACACTCCCGCTTCAAGCATAACATTGAGCTTGCCACTAATGACTTTCGGTCGTAGTCCAAAGACGGTGGCAAAGAAGCTCTTTGCATGTTGAACCATGGAATGTAACAAACTCCTGGTTTTTCTTAGGAGTTACCATGAATTTAGAAAACACGACTGAGCATTGTCTAGTGAAGTTTTCATTCATATCTCATCCTCGTATTGTGAGTTGTGGTATCCTAGTTATGTTTGATTAACGATTATAATCAATGTTATAGTAATGTTTTGCTTCTCGTAATATGATGTGTAGTTGTATACACTGTTCTTGAACCGTTAAAGCATATTTAATCTCACTCTATCAAATTTATTCCTTATCATCTACTATCAGGTGCACCAATTGCTGGTTCCGCAGTTGATGCAGTCGAGCAAGTTGTTGGCTACATAAGTATAGGGTACCCTTTTGGTATGCTGGCTTCGATCCTATTTGGGCGACACCATAAGGCCATTCTGCAATCTCCAAAGCCCAAACTCTTTGTCATGGGAACTCGCGATGGGTTCACTAGTGTTAAACAGCTGAATAACAAGCTTAGTACTGCGGCAGGACGCGTTGAAACTCGCCTAATTGAAGGAGTAAGCCATTTCCAAATGGAAGGACGTGATTACGATGCTGAGATGGCAAACCTTATCTTTGATTTTATTGCAAAATTGTAGCCCACTATCAGTCAATTCTGGGATGAGCTGTGATGCTTGTTGCACAGTCCCCGAAACTGCTTTTATATACAATCTTATGTATTCTATTTGTGTATTGCTGATTTCTCACATTTTTGTTTGATTTGCAGGATATTTAGCGGTTAGATTCCATCTTCATCCCCATGAATTACTGGGCGGCTGTACCAGATAAATTTTTGTTTTCAACAGAAAACAACTTGAAATGCATATCATGTGACACACAGAGAGAGCGAAGCAAAAACTTTAGAAAATACTTGTCACATGGTCAGTTATCATTCACTGAAGATAATTTAACATTAGCATCTAAAAGCTTTCAGATAAATTGAAACTTACAACAAAACCAAACCTAATTCCCTCTCCAAATTAACTAATCCTGGAGTCATTTGCGCTAACTGGTCCTTCAGTTTAAAATTTGTGATAGCAATCTACGAAGTGAACAGTATCATTGCTTCATTGTGCTGATTGTACAGTCTTATTGCTGGCGGAACCTTCAACCATTCAACTTATTTCATCATACTGCCTTTTTTCCCATCTTCTTTACTGATCCATGGATTGCCCTTGTGAGAATCGATGTTCTTCCTGGTCTGCTTTTGAAACCAAAGAAAACAGAAACGTGGGATTGTATTCGTTATCAATCACCATAAATCTTATGCTGTAGGAAAACTGCTGCATATAGCATCAGCCAAAACGGTTAGCTCAACATGGCAGCGACATTTTCAAGGCAGTTGAAGTATTAAAGAGATGAGCTTGTTATGTGGAAAGTAATTCACATGGTCAATACTTTGAATAGCTTCCTTGCGATTATTTGGAGACCAATTATATTGAAACTTGAATTGAAAAGAAAAAGTACACCAATAATAATTAACTGCAATTTTACAAAGTAGTACAAGATGAAAATCTGAATCTTCAAAGACTACAATTAGATGATACAATAGTAGAAGACAGCGTAGTTTTTATTATGATGCTTATACTATAGAACATGGTTATACGTAATTAGTTATTACCACTTTCACCGTCAGATGCATCTTCAAGCCTTGCAATTGCATTGACTAGGGCTTGTTCCTGTTCCTGAAATCCAAAGGCCCCATCAGAAATTGCAGCAATAAAATAAAATGCAAGAACCGAGTAGAAAGATGTTAAAGAAACTTACTTTTAGCACTTTCTTTGCTTTCTGAATCTCCATGGGATCAGGATGATTGACAGCACAAACTTTTTCAACCTGTTCAAATTAACCAGAATTATGCAAAAATGTCATTCATTAGAACAAAAATTTAAATGACCTTTCATCCCACCTCCTACCTCCTTAATTAGAGTATCCGTGTGAAGTATTTCAATATCACCCAAAGCCTTCTTCCCAATGCCATTCTGTGATAAAGGAAGCTCTTTCTTGGATGGACCCTTCATTGTCCCTCTGCCTCGTCCTGCACCGGTAACTCCACCACCACGTGTCAAAGGTTTCTTATTCCCACGGCCTGGTCCTGGATGGCCACCTTTACGAGAAATCCCAGGTCCATCACCTTCCCACCTAATATCTTCTGCTGATATCTGTTGTCACAAGATTGACTATTAATAGCTAGTGGGATTTTTGTAGTAGGAGGGTATAGGGTAGAGACTACGTAGCAGAAATTACTGAACAAGATATCTGGCTAATAGTTTTCTGATACAAACATCAAGTGATATGAGTCCCCATCACCAACAAAAATTAGAAAAAAAAAAAAAAATTGAACCCTATATAATTAAGTAGCTGAGAACCAGCCTAGAATGGAGTCAAACTAGTCTGTGGACAACAAGTTGAATCGTACAAGTTAATCCATTGAACAAATTTACCACTTCCTTCCAACATAACCTAGCATGATTCAGACACCAGGTAAGACATTTTTGAGCAGATGGAGTTGTAGCCAAAAACATTTCGAGAAATACTAGTCAACCACATACACTATCTTCTAATGATTCGAAATTTTTTTATCCTTCAATTCCATAAGGTATAATGTATAGATCTTTATACACACACATGTATATAATTCTCCAGTATCCTATCAACATAGCATGGAAAGCTAAGCAAAATATAAATATTGCTCATGCCAGAGAAAGGTATTATCATTGCAATAATCCATGTACTAATATCTGAGCAATGTGGTTTAAGATAATTAGATAAATACATTACAGTTAATCTCTAAGGCCAAAAAAGGTTCAATAAGGAACCAAGCATCAGAGAAGACATATAGAAAAGTCAGTAATATCCACAGTATTAATAAACATGTTAAAATAAAAAGCACAGGCAAAACCTAGAAATTAGGGACATGGCAGTGATTTACCTCATTGAGATTGACCCACTCCCATGTTTCAGCTGCTGTATTAATATCATAAACCAAAGCATGCCGCCCCTACATTGCTCAGAAATAAGTAAGACTAAAAGGGGGCCCATTAATCACAAAAAACCTCAGA
>JAWDEX010150443.1:3089-22733 GCA_035221805.1 Trichilia hirta | reverse complement strand
CCACAAAAGTAATTGTGGTACAAGACCTGCAACTTTCTTATTTTGTCCTTGAAAGTTATTACTAGATGAGTACATTCTATCATCTCTTGCCTCAATCTATCTTTCTTTTATACATATTAAAATGGCTAAATTGTACAAAAGGAAAAATCAGAACCAAATGTAGACCAAGTCCCGAGACAACTTCAACTTGAGCGCCTGTAAGCAAGATAAGACATTTTTATAATGTGCTCTCTCAAGTTGTCTTTTTCCTCTATACTTTATTGAAATAATATTTGTAAAAAATGTACTTGTTTCAATCTTTTCGCTCTTAGTAATACCACTTTTTAATTTTCTTATAATTTCTTTAAGTAATTTTCAATGCAGACATAGTTCCCCTAAAAGTTTCTAGAGTGGCATGTTTTATAATCATAAGATTCATGCAATCTCACCTTTCATATCCCTCTTATTATTAGAGAAATTCTTATCCATAAAATTGTCAAGTTCTTTTTTGCATAATACAAAAGTCTAGGTTCATAATACGAAAAATAATCGTAGCATTCTCTTTTTATACTTTAAAGTTTATGTCATTATATTTAGGAATTGATGCCATTAATAATAATTCTAATGAGAACTAATAACTCAATCAGAGAATATAATTTATAAACATATATAAATATTACATCATATTGTCAATAAATTCAAATAATAGGAGGGTCCATCAAAAGATACCAATTATAATATCAATATTTAGCCTTTGGATAGAAATATTAACTTATAAATGGTATCTTAGTGTAGTAATCAAACACAACTAATAAAAAATGTCAAATAATAAATCTTTCTTTGGACCGATTTATTTCTCCCACGTGTATCAATTAATTGTCACATATTTATTACTACAAATATACATGTAATTCGATTAAGTAGTGACCTTTATTTGGAATGACCAATACCAACATAAATTATACACACACAAACTTTTTTAATATTCTAAGTTAAATTAATTTTAATATACACACAAACTTTAATAATATCTTAATTCAATTAATTTACTTTCAAATACTATATCTCGCAAGAGTTAATTCTACTAATATTTGAATTTGAGACAAATTTGAACATTAATTATCCCTATTAGTTTTTGTACGATTAAATATTCTTCAATACCATAAATGATATTAAGTCTCACATGCCTTGACATAATTGACGATAAATATATCGGCCTATCATGGTTTAAGACATATGGTAAGTCTAAAAGAAACATCATGAGTGCTTAACTTCTGTAAATATCTATCTACCTAAAAGTCAAGTTCACCTCGTATATACATGAAAGTGTAAATTAAATCCTATTTTAATGTAAGATTATAGAAACTTAAACTTTATTTGGAATGAAATTGTAAAGAATTACAATTGTAAACTCAAAATCACGAAAATTTTATTTTGGCCTTAATTAAAAATCAATTACAAATTTAAGCCAAAATCTATAATTTTTATTTTGGCCTTTATTATAAATTATTTATAAATTTTACCCGTAAATTATGAAAATTTTATTTTGGATTTAATTGAAAAATTAAAAAATTTTAATTTTAGGCAAAAAAGTAAATACCAAAAATTTTGGCTAAAATTATAAATATTTAAAAAAAATTGGGTAAAAATATAAATTCTTGAAAGTTTAGGAGCTAAATTACAATTTTAAAAATTTTTGGGTTACTATGCAAATATTAAAATATTTTGGACCTAAACATAATTTTAAATTTTTATTTTAGGCTAAATCTCAAAATTATTGAGAATTTAATTAAAAACGGTAATTAATCATATTTTCTGATCGTTTTGTATATTTTATAAATTTTAATGATAAATTCATAATTTTTTAAAATAAGGTTTAGACTTATTTATAAAAAGTTTATGAATTGTGAACTTTATGGTAATTTGTGTAATTGTGGATTTAATCGTAATTTTATCAATTATGGATTTAATTGAAATTTGACAAAATCCATATCAGGATTTTATCTTTTCCAAGAAGCCATGCCGATTTTACTTACAACCGCCACCCATTGATTATTTCAGCCGCCGTTCATCGCACATCTCTCCTCTGCGGCTTGCACGTCAACCTTCACCAACGAGAACTGTCAACACACGAGGTGTTTGGATTGAATCCGGACGTTAG
The DNA here is from genome assembly GCA_035221805.1 of Trichilia hirta. NCBI lineage: Eukaryota > Viridiplantae > Streptophyta > Magnoliopsida > Sapindales > Meliaceae > Trichilia > Trichilia hirta. The sequence continues at coordinate 20,593 of JAWDEX010150443.1, read as the reverse complement.
TTCTCATGTGCAATCCATATCGTTCACAATGACTTAATCTGAATTTTCAATTGCAAATCATGGGTTTTCATCCATGTATGGTACGTACGAAATTTCTATACATTGATTTTTAATTTATACAAAATAAAGCACATAATCATCTATGCCAAAATTTATATAAGCAAATCATGCATATATACCAAATATTTATCAAAATAATTTTAGAAAATTACCCATTTATCCATAAAAAAATTAATAATAATAATAGTATACATATTTATGTATATTTTAAAACATTTAACCATAATAATATACATATATCTGTATTTAAAAATTTAACTAAATAATATAAATATGTAAATATTATGCAAATCCAATGAAAAAAAAAATTTCACTTATTTAATAAGAAAATAATTTTGATACCGCTTATTAAATATTCTTAACTAACGAATTAAAAATATACGAAAAAACCATTTTTTTCAATACCATTTATTATATGTCAACAATGCCCGTAACGCTTCCAGTGGAAGGAATACATGCGGATTAAATTCTCTCCTTCTCTTTCCTTCTCCTATAAAATATAAATAATCAAATGCTATCACAAATAAGAGGATTATTTCTCCTTTCTTTAAGTCATTATTCTTTTAATATATATCCAAACTCTATTTTTCTAAAAGAAAATTTCAATTAACTTGATTTAATTGTTGAAGGGTTATTAATAGTAATCTTCATATATATTATTAATCCCTTTTTTATTTATAGGATTATATTCTCTCTAAAGAATTAAGACAAGCTTGTCAATGTAAATTTTTTTCAGTTCCTTTGGTAGTTTTTCAAACACATGCATTCCACTAATATAAATATCTTGTTTGTTTAAAAGAGTTTTGCGTATCTTGCACCAACAATACTCCATATAAACAATATAAAAAATAAAAATGGTTCAAAAAATATCAATATTTTGGAGGATTCTTCATGACATAATAAAAAAAATCTAACTAAAAATAAAGATGAAAAATGATTTTTGTTGAGAATATGAAGGGTCGCAACTGCCGGGAAGATATTCTATGGGCGTCCAAGAGAAATCCCCATTTCGATTTGCATAGTGAATAGGATGGATGGGGACTAAGGAGCGTGTACCGTGCCCACTTCTGTTGTGAGTGCGACGGATGATGAACAAAAGATGGTGGTCAATCAAAATCCACAGGGGTTAGTCAATGGTGACAGAATAATCACATCGTAAAATGAAGGCACAGTAAAGAACGACAGAAACTAGGAAAGCAAGAAACGCAAAAACAACTCTCATCATTACAGAGGCAGTACAAATTGTAAGTACTGGGGTAATTAATAGAAAAATTAGGTCATGAAAGAAAAAGAAAGAAGAATTGTGATTGTGTGGTTATGTTGCCTCCACTAACTCCATTATTGTGACGTCAATGGGGATTGGGTTGGATTTGATTGTTCTTCGAGTGTTGATAGATCTTGAATTTTCTATAATCTTTCATCATTTTAATTTGCCCAAATCAATTAAATTATTAATTTCATGTACAATAGGAAGAAATTCAAAGGTGATGATTCAATTGTTATTGAAAAAATATATTACCCACAACATATATAATTTAATATTAAGAACAATTTAAGTTAATATGTAAAATAATATTACTCATCACATTAATCTAACGCACTTATTTTTGTAATATCAAAAGTACTTTATTGAAAGATCATTGACTCATGGAGAAAAAAATTAATATTTGAGAATATTTAAATAATAATTATTAATCTTTAGTTCCGGAATTTTTCAACTAATCTGATAGATAGTGTTATAATGAAAAAGAAAGTATTTTCTGGGTTTCAAAAAGTAAATTTTTCATAGAATTATTTTAGTTTTCATGGGAAAATTTACTATGAAGAAAAGATGACAATATAAAGTCTATCGTTTCTATAATCACACACTCACAAAAATTAAATTTGAATAAAGAATTGCTAAAATAATGGATAAGGCTATGGTGCATATTAATGTACTTAATATACATCTCATAATTTTTTATTTTAACTCTTTTTTGTTGTAATTTTTTTACTTTTGATTATATTTTTATAATTTAAAATTTATATATATATATATGAATTTTTATGGTTTCCTCCAAAACTGAAAAAATATATTGTGCTTTTCTTAGAGCTAATATATTATTTAAAAAATTATTGAAGAATCTAAATACCTTTTGTTACAGCAAATTCACCATAGAAAATGAAAATGAAAATCTATTTATTGAAGGGAAAGGATTATTTAGAAAAAGAATTTGCCCTTTTGGAGCAGCAATCATATGAACAGAGAGCACTTCTTCTCAAGATTGGATGTGCTGTGCTGTTTTGTTCTGTTATGCTGTTCTCGCGACCATGACAAATCACCACATCCTGAACTGAACTGGATTATCTGTCTTATTATAAGAATTTTACCAATAACAATCTTATAAATACAAATATTAATTATAAATTTTTTATACAAATTAAGGTAAAAATATTATATAATTCATTTTTTTCTCGTATAAATTTTTTGCTTACTCTCAAAAAATTATATATAATAATAATCATACAATATAACTATAACAATGTAAACAAAGAATTTACACCGATAGCTTCCTCCTGGAATTAGAATATAGATAATTTATCAACTCATTCATTAAAAGATACTATTCAAAGTCACAAAACACATCAACCTATTATTAACACGGCAACACTTATTTGATTTCTTAGTTTGCCTGCCTTACTAATACTGAACAAGAAACGAAAACAGACACAAAATATATATATATATATATATATATGAACAAGAAGTTGCGTTATTAAGAGAGGCACCTAATTTGATTATCAGTATCTCAAATGGTATTTCTTTATCTACAAAAATGACCATTTATTGGCCATTTTGTATTTAATCCTGAAATTACTTAAAGCCACTTGAGAGTCATCCTTACCTAATTTAGTTAGTTTTAGTTTACTCTTAAAAGTAATTACTAAATTTTACTCTGTCCCAAGAATTAAATTTGACAAGTTTTCAAACTTCAGGATGAATTTGTATGAAAATATCTTTGGAAGAAAGCAAATTTCTTTTGTAAATTTGACTGCAAAACTCCATGAATATCACTGCAAATTGTGGGTCATTTTATAAATGACAAATGGAAAGTAAGCGCTTTAACTCTTCAAATTTACTCAGTGCGAATTACATAGTAAGAAATTTTCATAGTTTACAAACGGAACTGATGGCCTATAATTCTGCTGGGAAGCTGGCAAAAGTTTTACCCTTTTTTTAAACTTTTTACTAAAATAAATCGTAGTCATAAAAATATATCTATAAAGCAAACGATCAATCTCTGCTACTGCTAATAGAAGGGAACCGGTAAACGAGGCAACTTGGGCGGCTGTTGAACTTTTACAACAATCTTCTCTGCTCCAAAAGGCTCACAGGGACATGGCAATGCTATAAACTTCGGGATCTCATCGCCTGGCATTAAAACTGGCAGACTTTGGATCTGTTTTTTCTTCAAATCCTGACAAAAGAATTATAATTAGTTCACAAAAGAGTGAGTTTGAGTTGAGTAATTTTTAATTGCAGTACAAGTTAGTTAAATAACTTCAACGTAAAACTACTCTGCTTCTCAATTTCATGATAAAAAGGATGAGCAAAAAAAATTACCTTGTGGACAGGCTTGGTTTTCGAGGGTGATCCTCCAATGTCAGCCTCGGGAACCATATGCTCGGAGAACGACTGCCTGAGTGATCTCAGCTTTTCCCAATGGTAGCAGCAGGAGAAGATCCCACTCAAGCTGAATATGACTATCAACAGTAGAGCTGTTCCAAGAGGGAATCCGAGGGACGGCCGAGAGGTATCCCCGTGAGGAGGCGAAAAATTCTGATTGTCCATTGCATACATGTCCGAAATTCCTTGAAGAACAATATGATCCTTCTCTCATATGTATTAAGAGAAAGAAAGAAAGGAAACGGAGGAGAAAGGGGCTTAATTATACTAAAGAAACTAAATGGATCTGTGGGAACAGAAGAGAGGAGTTGAGGAAATTTATAAACGGAGAAGTGGATTTGAGGTGCATGTAAAGGTACATGTATTGTCCTAATGCCCGGGTCATAGTACGGAAAGAGCAGGGCCCAATTGATGGGTACTAAGCAAGAAGGAAGGAAAGCTTTGGTTTGCTTGCTTGTTCTGTTGGGGAATAAAAAATTTTTACAAGAGAGAACATGGAAAATAGACAAGAAAAGCAACAATTCTGAAGAAGAAAAACTGGGAAAATGGACAATGCTTATTAGCTGGCGTTTTTGCTTTACTTTCTTTCTATTGTATTCTTATTATACTACCTGTGATTTGTGAAATCTTGGGGGCACCATACACGCCCATTACTTTTGCAAGTTTTCATGTATTTCTATGTCCATAAGATTCAAGATTTATTCAATTGGTTTTACTCGATTGTATTTTAGAATTTTGAATATTTTATAATTTAAGTAAACATAAAAAAATATTTATTAATTCAACTCATATTATTAAATTTTGACTAATAATAAGATAAACTGATAAAGTTTACCAGTTTGATAAAATAAGTTATAATCGTAAGCGTTTTTATTTAAAAGTATTTAATAAAATATTTTTTTGTATTTAATAATATGACGACGTAGAAAGTATTTTTTTAAAATTAATAGTTAAAGCATAGTAAATTTAAAAAAAAAAATTTGGTAATTTTCATATTCGTTCTCCGAAGTGATTCGGGCATGGAAGTTCTTTCTTGACCTTTTGGGTTCCAAAAGGACAAGATCACGTACTCTAACCAAAAAAGTTTAAAAATAGAAAACAAGAATACCCATTTTCCTTGTGCTTCCAACTAAGTGATTTGATGAAGTAAAACTAGATTTTAAAGAAAATACAAGATGGAATCGAGAAATAGAAACGCCAACCATAAAGATATGGAATGAGAACCTAATGGTTTTAAGAAGTCAGTTAGTTGAAATGGTTGCCATCTTAGAAGATGTATCGTGTGGACCTCGAATTTCAATTGCATAGGCAAGAATTCATCTGTTTTTGACTTCATGAACCCTTAAGCCCTCAACAACATTACAACTTGTTCCCTCCTTTCAAAATCATGATGGGGAGTGGGGACCTTCTCACTTCTCAGCTACCTTGCTCAAATCAACTTAGTCTACGTCATCTAGTTCATTACAGCTATATTAAATTTGCAGGATTTTACAAGATTATTTGTAATAAACGGGACCAAACCCACATGCAATAGGCCATTTTCAGGTTTTTCTATGATGTTCATGGATCTTTATCCACTAGACCAAGTGACAATGGCTAGTTTTCGAAGAAGGATAATGGATATAGAGAGCATTTAGCGCTGTCTTTAGCAGGAATATCCATTATTCCCTTAATAGTTGTGCAATTACTTGGTTGTTTCCCTTGATCTTATGCTTAGTAAATTAATGAAGAAAAATTTATCTATGGGACCATGTGAGGATAAGCGTAAAATCCTTGAAAATGAAAGGGGTTACTGTATTTTGTCATTTTCGTTTGCTTTTGGTTTTTGACATGGATAGCAAAATTCAACCTTGTCTACCTACAATTATACAAGGTTTATTCCAATCACTCTTTTTACCACTTGCATTTGGGACCATTCATCCCATTTTGTCAGTTAGTGTAGGTTAAAAGTCAACATCTCTTGAATCTGAGTGAGATGTTGATTTTAATGAAAAATCTGCAGATTTCAGAACTTAAGTATATGTCGAGAAACCACTGAAGAATGAACAGATGATGAATGATATTTGTTATTTGCATGCAGAATCAGCACAAAAATTATAAGACTTTGGAATCAAATCAAACATACCAACAAGCAAAAGTGTTGGGAAATATATTCCTCGTCATATTTTATACTATGCATGGTGCAGCTTCGAGGCTTGATTCTCATCTCATCGTGAGAGAGAAAATCTTATTAAATATTTCTTGACCCTACCATTTCTTCACTAAATCTAAGCTTAGTAATCAATAAGCTCAGGACTCCTTTCTCATTGTCATTTTAGGAAATACAACAAGCATTTAAATTACCCGAAAAAGGTGACGTATTCTTTATTAAATGTCGAAACAGAATCATGTTATGTTAATTCAATTTAAAAATTTTAAGTCGATTCATACTTCTCCCTACTTCAAATGTTTAAATAATTGGTCTGGTACAGCTATATGTCTGTTAAATTTGTACTGCATCTGCATCCTGTTATGTCCAAACACAGTGCTTACATAACTATAATTGAAGGTATTGTTGATGATTTTCTAAAAATTTTAAATTATTTTTAAAATTAGTTATTATTTATGATTTTGTGTTAACTAACCTACCGACTCGTTGTACTTTTATTTCCAAAGTACAAACTGGGCATGTGCTCATTTTCTCCCGTATCATGCCGATCTTTGATTATATTTTTTGTTGGGTTTGTACCCATTCTACTAGTTCCATCTATTTTGCAACTTTATTCTTAAGTTTAAACCTAAAATAAGTTGATTTCACTTTTTAAGAGCCAATACTTTTGCGGCCAATTGATATGATTGCAGGATGAACAGTTCTAGAGCTAATAGATTTTACCTAATTATTGATTTGACAAGAAATATGCAAAATACATAGTGTAGCCACTAAAGAGATGGAATATATTTGTGGTAGCCAAGCCTAGTGCGTGTCAAATTGCTCAAGTAAACGCTAATTGCTCTAGAAGTCGAAGATGCTAAATTTAGGTTTTCAATTTTTAATTCTGATTTTGTGCAATGGTTTAATCCTTCAAGTGACTCTTTGTTTAGTGGGTACAAGTATGAAGCTAATAAAAAATGGGCAGCACGAAAGATCATTGAAAAACTATATACAAGAAAATGTTTTTTTTTTTTTTATGCAAATCTAAGTGCCAATACCATGAGCATCAAATAGGCTTTTTTCCAAAGAGAAAAAATAAACAATGTAATGAATGCTTAAGTCTTAAATTCACGAGTATTCTAATGCTGAAAAGGTAAATGCTAAGTGCATAAGTCAAAAAATTAAGACACTATGCTTTACTTTATAAAGTGACCAATTTAGAAAAAACCAAAAATAAAAGATTCTGATAAAATGAAATCATGATTTCAACTCAAGCATTTGGGTTATCTTTCCACGTCTTGTTTAATTATTTTATCTAAATATTATTGTTATAAAGAATTTTTTGATTAAATATTGTATTTTTTTTTAAACCTACAATAAAGGTTTATTGGGACCCTGACATATTAAATTCAATATATAACACGGGTCTGCCCACTCATTCTAGAACAAATATTACTTCTATTATTGCTGGTGGACAGGAAAACAGATAATAGTTTTAGAATATTGGGATTCGTGTTCGTAAGTCACAGCCATGTAAAAGAAAATATTCTCCCCTGCTTCATTAGTTGGGTAATTTGAATGGGACCAGACCCATTGATTAGGTTTCTGTTAAGAATTTGACCCTATAAGGCAATGGGTTAAGAGCCCATTGGGCCATTGGGGATTAGTTATCATGGTCCTGCTCTAATGACATTTGGGAATGACATATTACCGTTTAAAAGTGGAGAATTTATTTTGCAGGCATTGCTACTTACAAAATGTTTTTATGGATTCATCCCACAAATTAATATTGTTGTAATATAATATTATTGAAAAATAAAGATAAATAATATAAAATACATAACAATTTATATTTTTAATTTTTTTGTGTATTTAAGATTTTTGTAAGTCTAGCATTTTAACTTAAGTTTAAATAATATAATAGGGAAAATATCATAAATAAATTTTTTAGCTTTAGCTTGTAATGCAAGATCATGGTCTTATTTTTATTTTCTCCAAAACATTGTTATTGTTAAATTCTTGATGATTAATATCCCCCTCTTAAAATAGAATTTTCCACTAATTTGCCCCCAAAAATGGGTTAAAATTAAAATTTCTTTTTTATTAATCTTTTTCACTTTTTTTTTTTTTTTTTTTTTTCTGTTGAACTCTTCAAAATTAAAATTCTTGTTCCTCCTTTTTACGTTAAGATTTTTGTTGTGTTATTTTAGCTTACGTAAAAAAATAGTTTATAAATTTTTTAATTTAATATATTTTGAGATTAAATTTGATTTTTTTTTATACTTGTATCTTAGTGAAATATTTTAATTATTTTTTATGTACTTTATTTTGTTTAGTATGATTAAACACATGAAAATTGATATCAACTTTATCTCACCGTATAAATAATTTCTTACAAATTCAAACTTAATTATTTTCATAAGATTTGTTTGGAGTAAAAAATATAGCATGATAATTAAAATAAAATAATTGGTTAATTTAAGCAATTAAATCATTAGTAAAAAAATATATAATTTTATGCTTTTTCTTAATTGTTAATTTGTAAACAATATTTGTGTACATTAAAATATTTTTTTATATATTATCATTATGATGATGCTGATGATGATGTGTAATCCCCTCTCAACAAATATTGTAGCTTCGTCATTGAACATAATAAGCTTATCTGATATTAATATTGTACGTAAAATAGTTTGTTAAAACTTAATAATGTTTTTGGGTTATTACTTATCAATTTAGACTAGAACTTAACCTTATTATAAACATCCACGTAATCAACACCACAAAATTTAAAAATGTTTCGTACAAAACTCACAAATTCTAGCAGAAAATTTGGAACCTCCTATCTAAAACTCTACCAGAAAATCTGAAATATTAGAGTTACAAATTTTAGTACGCAACTCAAGTCAATCCTTCGGAACGAGCGCAAGGGTATGAGAAAATTAAATGAGTGATTTAAATGGTGCCTGTCCAATGAATTTGGACAAAATACGCGTTATTCATAATTGATTCAAATTATGTGACATGATGATTCATACGAACCCAAAAGAAGACAGCTTGCTTGCTCAGTGTGTTCAATAGGTGGCCCATTTTGAATTGATTGACAAGACTTTATAACTTTTGGGCCCAAGCCTACACAAGAGCGAATGATTAAAGAAAGGGTCAAACTTGAAATTTTGCTTGGAAATGTGTCACCTTTTTACAGGTTACAAAGATCAATCAGACTCCAACAATCTTGCCAGCTGTGATGTCAAAAACCGCAGAGAAACACTTATTGCAGATATACGTACGCATCCTATTACACGTGACCAGTAAAATAGGATAGGGCAGCGTGCTAAGTGGTCCCCATTCTCCCGGTCACAACTCTATGACGTCGATTCTTCTTGTCATGTCAGTCAGTCACAAATACCGTCAGCAAAGTTTAGAAAACGTTGATATACGTGTCAAATTATAAATGGTTGATGGAGAAATCAAGCGGCTCTGATTAGCTTCGAAAAAATCAAATTGGACAGTAACTGAAATTATAATTATTCTAGATACTCAAACTTGAACTTGAACCGTGGTCAGGATCTTTGGTTAAACAGTGGTTAGAATGAAAGTGAGCGGCGAAAGCGGAGGTCGTCCGGCATTGGGTCCCAGTTGGTCGCCGCCTAGCCCCTCAAAACCTGTGGATGACTAGAAAGTTGGCCACTTGAAATTTAATTGGTTAAATAATTGAGTTAGCCACCGTCATTTTCACAAACACATTCGTTATCCATGCATTTGTATCATTTTCTTATCTTTTTATTAATAAAAAAAAAAAATGGTAGTCAAACACATTATTCAAATATTAAAAAATAATTGATTTATTTGTTAGACAAATGTGTGTTAAATGTCAAAGATACATGCATGTATGAACGTTAACACAACGTCATCCCTCTTTTTTTCTTTTTTTTCTATCCCCCGACCGTATACGAGAAAATGGTGTTCAAACGGTATACTCCAATCCATTAAGTTTTATAAGACGTATTTAATATTATATGTTAATTTCTTGTATTAAACACTTGAATAATATAAAAGATTTCAATCCTTCCAGTTTTAGCTATCATTAAAGCAAGACATGTTTTTTATAAAATAATAAATTAATTTTACTTGTTTTTAATTGAACTCTAAATACATAATTGTGTTTTTTGATTGAGACTCGTTTTTACTTTTAATATTTTTTATTAATTTATATGAATAAAATATGTATCCATATATATATATATTTTTTTAATATCGACTTTGAGAGGGAGAAGATGCAAAGAGGTTAATTTAAACTTTACAAAGGAGTGAATAATGCATTGTATTCTATCAATTTAAATTTTTTATTATTATTATTATTTTTTTTTTACGTTGGTTTAGTGCATTGTCTAATTCTTAATAAATTATTTCAGCATAATTATTAACTTCTTATCATTACCATGCCGCGTTTTGGTTTTTTAATTTAAATTTCTTATTTCATAAAATTTATTTAAATTATCAAAAAATTCACAAGTTAGTTCTCGTGCAATTGTTATTAAAAATATTATTGATTTTTTATTTTAAATTACTTTTAAATTTTAACTATTATTTACATTATTACCGTGTTAGTTCATTAAATTATCTTCTTCTTCTTCTTCTTCTTCTTCTTCTTGATGTTGTTGTTTTTAACGTGTGCTACGGAAACATGTATCAGAATTCTCTTCAATTATTGGTCGTTTATTAGAAACATAATATAAAATCACAGTTTCTCGACGTCATTCGATGCAGTCCATATAAATTTGAATAGAGACCCAATTAAGTATTCAATATCACAAATTTGATGTTCACAAAATAAAAATAATGCAAAGTGTTTGCGTTAAACATATAAGATATCTACTGATATTACATTAGAGATTTATTGAAAATTTATATAATATTATTGAGTGATATGTTAGAAAAATATAAATTCTTTTATGTAAATTAATGTGACAATATTACACAATCACCACTATTTTATATTATTACAAAAGTGAAAAATTATAAGAATAAAAAAAGTTAAATTAAATTAAATTAAACGGAGGCAATATATATTTTTATTTTGTTAATTTCTACAAAAAAAAAAAATCGTATTTATAATATTATTCAATACTATTAAAGCATAATCTAGATTTCTACTCTTATTTACAGGAGATTCTTTTAAAGAGAAATATGCAAACAACATAACCGATGACCCTAATGATAGTAGAGCGCCAAAAGTTATTTTACTACCGTATATAGTAGTGATTCATTTTTTTATTATTTGTTGATTAATCTGTTACTTGATCTTCAGCTACAGCTGCTCATTATTCTATTGTAAATAGAACAGTATTGTGAAATTCCTGCTCAGCATTTATTATTTTTTTATATAAAATTTTGTTGAAGAGACTTTTAATATTTGTTAAAACTTTTTATATTTATTATTTATAATAATTTTTAATATTTATAAAATAATAATTAATATTTTTTATAAATTTTAATATATTAAAAATTATATTTTTTAAATGTAAAAAATTTATTTACCAACAAAATCATTTTATGCGGCTTAGTAATTAAATATATGGCTAACGAAAGAGATCATCAATAACTCGGTCCCAATAGGAATTCAACATATGGCTCGGGAATTCACCACAAACATGGTGACGATAGGTGATGTGAGTGTGATGATGGATGGAACGGTCATTTGGGAAAGCAATATACTGCAGCAGCCGACTGCTGACTGGAGAAAGCTTGCTTTCTGTATTCAACCATTCCATCAACAGCCGTGCACTTTGTTTTACTTTGGTATACCCCAGCCCTAGGCGTGAACATTGGTTAATGATGCTTGTTGAGACCTAACTGATTATTTCTTTTTATATAAACCGACTTTAATTAAGTGGAGAGAGAAGAGAAAAATTAAAAAAAAGGGGTAATGATGGAAAAAACAAAAAGTAATTAAGAAAATATTAGATGACCCGGTCATCACACCACCCGGCAAACCCACTTCAAATTCCGCTTTCTTGTCCCCTCTCTGACACATTCCTACGCCTGTTTTCTTATGTCTCCCTTTCTGGTTTTTTGCCATAAAGAACATTTTTATCCTCTACTCTTACCTTTTAATCCCATTTATAATACAATCTAATCTAATCACAACAATTTTATATTTTGCTATGTTACAGATTAGTATATATTTCCAATGCTTATAAGTATCCTCCGTACAAATTTAGGAATTGTGATAATAAAATATTTAATAATTATTGTTCATTGTTGACACTCTCATTTATCGTTAATCTACCCCATTGTTGTACAGGAATTGGACGTTTGTAAACAAATTTTGTTAATGATGCTTTTACCATAAAAATTGTTAACAAAATATTTCTATTTTGCTTAGTTATTGATGATAAAAATTGAAAAAAAAATGGAAATTCTCAAAATTTCATTTGTGGGTTTGATTAGTTTTCAATTAAATTTCAAAATGCTCATTAAAATTTTAATAATAATAATTGTTAATAGATAATAATTAAAATACAAATTTATTTATTATAATGCATTTTATTTATAATTTTGTATATATATATATATATTTAATTTATAAATTTTAAGTCTAATAACTATATTTTCTAAGTATTATGGCATAGTATCATAAAAATGTTGTACTACTAAGTTGAGATATTAATAAATTTTTTTAAACTCTTATAATTTACTTGATAAATTTTTTAATAGAAAACAATATACCCAACAAACAAAACTAATAAAAAATCATTTTAAAATAAAGAATAATAAAAATAATAATATGAGGATAAAATTTTTTGGAGAATAACAAATACCCTATAATTTAAAAAAATTACAGATATCCCTACCTTTTTTTGGATAAATACCTTTTTAAAGTTTGAAATTAATGATAAATATCTCTTATAGTATTATTTTGTTAATTAATTAATTTTTTTATTAATTTTTGTAAAAGTATAATTCAATCTATAGGATATAATAATAAATATGATTCAATGTATAGGATATAATAATAACTATACCATAAAAAATGACAAATAATTAATAAAACGACATTACATAAGATATTTGTCTTTAGTTTTAAATTTTAGAAAGATATTTATAAAAAAATATTTATAATTTTTTAAAATTATAGCGAGTATTTGTCATTCCCCCAAAGTTTTTTATATAATGATAATACAATTTATTCTTTTCTACTCAAATAAAATTTAGTTTACTACGGTAAAAGTATAGGATGTATGGCAAAAATATATCTCTACCAAATTATTTTATATAATTTAGTTTGTATGCCCACTCATAATAGAAGTAATACTTAAAATATTATTATATAAATTAAATAATAAAATATTTATTTGAAAAATATTTTTAATAAGAATACTTAAATTATTTATATATTCTAAATAAATATCATAAAATGAATTAAAAAAATATTCCAAACATTTTCATTAAAAAATAATGATACTAAAATTACTAACTTTAGTCATTTATAATTTATAATTTATTCTTTTATTCTCATAAAATTTTACCTGACATAGAACAAGTTAAATTATATAATATTATTATATTAATTTTAAAAAATTTGTATTCCTAAACTTTGCGATTTGATAAAATATGAATTAAATATCCCCGAAAGAGTGACGTGGGCGTAGTTACACCCTAGCCAAAATTCCTTAGTTTTTCGTTACTTCAAATTTTTAAACACCAAGCACCAATTTTGTGAACTCAACGCCAAAAACCGCAACATCGGTACGCAAAACAGTGGGAAGGGCAGTACAGGCCACGTCCACCGTAATTCCTTACCTTGATTGGGCGCACACAGGAATTCGTGTGTGTGTGTCAAAAGTAAATAAAAGCCCGTCGGACATTTGTGTAAATTTAGTTCATGCCACAACATTCCATCTCCATTCAAAGAATCCAATCGCAACGAAGTAGTAATTATAATTATCATTAATGGAATAATTGAGTTGAACTTGAGTTTGTTCTTTTTATATTTGTGTAGACAACAAAATCCTGTTTTTACTTTCAGCCCGCTGGTATTATATCCGATCTGGAATATTCCAATTTCTACGTCTCATGAATCAATTACCAGTCATGTTGGAGGAAAAAGTAGAAGGAATGAAGAAAAAGAAGAAGAAGAAAGTTTCCACGAACCAACAAGAATTATAGCACATCATTATTGGTTTTATTTTAATAAAATTATATATGTTTTTAAATTTACTATTTGTCACTTTTGCATGAAGATTTTAATTTTGCTTTAGGTATATTAAGTTTTGACATTTTAAAATTTAAGATAAAATTTCAAGTTTTGTGTTACAATTTTCAAATTTTATGTTAAATAATTTAGGTTTTACATAACATAAAATAATAATAAAAAATATAACAATACATCCAATGCATTTGTAGTTGAATATTTTTTTGTTATTTAAAAATCTAATAACTTTGTTATTTAAAAAATATGATAATTAAATAATTGGTAAATTCTAATTTTTTGCAAAAAATTATTTATTTTTTAATTAATATTTAATATTTTAGTATTTGATAAACAAATAACATGTAATTATTTTAATGAACCTAATTTACGGGTTATAACATAAATAAATGCTGTTATTTTTTAAATAAAATAGTATATTTTTGAAATTTTCTTTTTAAAAAAATTCTAGTAAACATAGTATTTTTTAATTATTCATAAATTATTTTTTTAATTACAGTCAAACCAAAAAGATATCTATGAAAAATATTAAGTTTGTAACTAAAAATTTTAAAAATTTATGTGAGATTTGCACCCACACTATTCAATTTGCAATGAATCTCTCAATAGTGCTACTTAGTAATACTAATCATTCCTTATTTTCTTGTAATTACTGCTACACGAGCAAGGTTGTTTTTGTCAATTTACCCCATATATCATGACTGTAGCACTCATAATATTTTGGACCCTTCAGAAAATTTTTCCATTCCAAAATGACATGCCAGATGCTGGCAGGAACACAGTCATGGAACAACATAATATGCCCCCCCATTTAACGTTATCAAAAGTATTGGACTCAGGATATTTAATTCGACTTTAATTAAATAATAAATACCCGTCTTTTTCAAGGGTTATTTCTGTCATTTCATAAATTATAAATATTATTATTAAAACGTATGAAAGAAAATATTATTATAAAAATATATGCCAACAAAAAACCCACTGGGGGAGATTCAGTAAAAAGTGAAAGAGAAAAAGGACAAAAAAGGTTGCAGAGCTCAACTGTAGGAGGGGGTGCATTAGTTATTTACTAAAACAATGGGCGGCAATGGAGGGCAATTCGACATTATACACATGCGCATTTTAGCTACAACCAGAGGCCCGGAAGCAGAATCCATGTATCCAGAGACTTTTTTCTCACGTCCCGAAACACAACAAAATGAAATTCCATCCTACCACCTCTAGTAACGACAGATATTTATTTCGATGTCTGAGTACGATCAAACGGTCCGGATCATCTAATATCCTTCGTTCGATGAGATTCGATTTCCTAGATTGCCGCTGTATATAACGAACCGGTCCAAATTAGCTTGATCCCGAAATTGAATAACAAGGACACCTTTTTGCAGTTAATTTCCTTTCTGCCACATCACCCTTTTTATTTTTACTCGGCTTCGAGTTTCTCGGTGCAAGCTTTTGTTGCTTTCTGCTTAATGGAAGGACCTTAGACTCTCTCTCTCTCTGACTCTCTGTTCTTCTCTCTTTACCGTTCGTGCATTTTCTTGTAAATTTTCGGCAATAATTTGATATTCTTCACCTACTTCACTCACTAACGGATTCTCAGGTGCGTTTTCTGTATTTCCAGCTATAATTTTTTCAAATGTGGTTTTAGCGGCATAATATTTACGTCTGTTGAGTTTTCTTTTTAATTTTTTGCGTGAATTTTGTGCTGTAAATACTGAGATCTTGTAGATTAGATAATCCGTTAGTTTCGGTTAGCTCTGTTGTAAATGAGTTTGTTTTCTGTTCCAAATATTTTCTGTTTTGAAGTTCAATCTTCTTAAAATAATTTTTTAGCATGAAATTTTAAGCAGAGCTAAGGTTATTGTAGCTCGAAATTTCCTCGTCGGTCATTCCTTTTGTTTCTGTCTTCTAGGTTGCCGAGAGAGCGAGGAGAAGAAAAAGAAAAAGGGAAATAGAGAGCAGGACACAGTGCTGATAGTATTGAGGATTGTAGTATTCTGTTTTCCTTCATCATATTTGAAACAAGCATGCAAACATTTTCAGTCTTCGAAAGACAATAAGTGAACAAGACTGAATGTAGTTGACTTTTTAATTATGATCGAATTTAACCTTCGTGTTTTATTCTAAATTTTAGCTTCAGTTTTCAAGCAGGATAATGTATTATGATGTTGGGACGCTGACCAATTTCTTGTGTAATAATTTTAATTATATTAAGCAAGTTACCATCTTTGGAAGTACTCTATAATCGGCCTAAAAGTATTATAATGGTTGAATCATTTTGTAACTATATTAATTTCCATGTCCATGCTACACTAAGTGAAACAATCTTCTAGACTATTAATGGAAGTTGGTAGAGTGTGATTGATTTTCTTTCTGTGTAATATTTGCTTAGGTTATGAGTTTTGGTTTGCGTATTGTTGAGAAACAGCTGAATCCCCGTTGTATTTTATTTTCGCTATCAATTTGAGACGCCTGTTGCGAATCTTTAATCTATTATTTTCTCTGCTTTGGCAAGGAATTTTTTTTCTCTAATATTGCTTTAAAGAAAGTACTTCCTTTATACCCACTAAATGATTGAGTTCAATGCTATACCGATCTTTAGTTTTTACAAATTTTCCTGGATCTTGAAAACAATTGATCATTCAGAAATGGGGAACTTTTCAGTGCAGTGCTGATTCCTTATTGTTGATACCTTTGGCAGACCATTTTCTTAGTGATTCTTAATTGATTTGGATCCTGCTTAACCCAAATTGCCAACTTTACTCATTTACTTGTTTGCGCTTGATTTTATTTTACATGCGTGCCTGTATTTTACAATATCAGGAAGCTTATTACATTTTTGTGCCTGAGGAAATGGTGTGGAATGTTTGATCATTTTTCTGCATTCTATGATATGCAGTTGAATTTGAAAATTTTGAAGTCTGATGTCTCCACCGCTGCTGGGTGTTGAGAAGGAAGGTCAGAGCAATGTCTCTTTAGTGGCCTCTTCAGCCTCTGACTGTATCTCCCAAGATGCCTCTGGGTTGAAAGAACGCAATTATCTGGGATTGTCAGACTGTTCTTCAGTTGACAGCTCTGCAGCCTCAAGCTTGCCAGAAGACAACAAGAACAAGTTGAATTTAAAGGCTACAGAGTTAAGACTTGGCCTTCCCGGATCTCAATCTCCTGAGAGAGAACCAGACCTTTCTTTGCTTGACTCAGGAAAGCTTGATGAGAAACCGCTGTTTCCATTGCTTCCTTCTAAAGATGGAATCTGCTCAGCATCTCAGAAGAATGTTGTTACAGGAAATAAAAGAGGATTCTTTGACACCGTGGATAGATTCTTAGAGGTGAAGAGTTCTGTGTATAGAGAAAAGAACTGGATGTTTCATGCGGTTCCTGATTCTGAATCTCAACAAATGGTGTGACAGGGACAGTTCCCTGGCAAT